>JAPKLW010001628.1:0-32033 GCA_026898455.1 Plectranthus barbatus | reverse complement strand
ACGAGTTGTGCAGATTATTAAATATTTGCATTTTCTTTAATTTATTCACTCTTATTCTATTTTTCTCTATCTCACATACTTATCAGTCTCTTTGAGGTAGAACAAGATTGTGTTCATTAGCCTCATTATTACTTGTACGTATACTGTAAGTACTACTTATACAAGTATATAATCTAAAAACATAATCTCTCTCTCTCTCTGTGGATGGATGCTGCATTGGAATAGAGCAGTCAATATGAATGGAGCTGTTTTGTGCAAGTATCATGGCAGGTTTTTACATTAACAAACTTTTTAGAGCTTTTTGGATGTCTAAGTGGGAGAAATATGCTTGTTTCTTTTAAATATTTATTTAATTAAATAAGTTGTTTCCTAACATTATCGAAAGTTATTGGATGCTTTCACTCAAAGGTCTCGACACCATGGCTGATCATGAGTTGGCTCTACATTCAACTGTTTCTTCAACGCAATACATTCCCTTATTATTCATATATATCACATATATTCGACTAATATCCTAATTTTATATATATGTTTTTTTATTTATTAATACTGTGGATGAAGCATTACGCTTGGTAATAGGGGAGGATCCAATAGCATGAATAATGGATTCCAAATTCTTACTTCTTTAATTAGTTGCAATAAAATTAAAGTAGATGAACATAATGATTTTACAAAATTAAATTTATGTTTGCTGAATCAGAAAGGGGTACTCAAATTAGCGGAAGATTAATTTATCAATTAGTTAATAATTTTTTATAATTAAAATGATATATGGGTCATATCCGACGACTCATATGTGGTTCTTTTGCTAATGGCATTATAATATAAATTTATATCATAAAAAAATATTTCTAATATAAACTTCTTAAGAAATGAATGAGAAGAGGCCAATTTTATGTGTCAGTAACATGGTGGAGGATTGGAGACAGATTCTTTACAATGAACATGGAAATATCCCTCATGCATGGAATGGGAGCCCATTATACATATAAATAATTAAAAAGAAAAAAAAAGTTAAACAAATTGTCTCACTAATCTTTTATCATCCCAACTACTCAAAATGGTGTAATTAAAGGGAATCCAAGATTCAAATTAATTATTTTATTTAAGTCCCCACTTTTTAAAAATCAATATGGAGTAGCTTTGAAGATAGACATGTAGCATGGAGACAAAATGTAGTAGAATCTCACAAATCTATTGGCACAAATCTTAATTGTGATTCTTGATTAAGCAATGTATATATTTATTTATTTATTTATTTGTGTTTGTGTCTCTCCCATGAGTTGCGGTACACACGTCCTTTCGTACCTATATATATATCAATTTATTTATTTAATTATCCATGTGTCACGTGAGAGAAGCTCTAAAATTAACATTGTTGATTGATATATATATATATATTCAAGTGCTAAAATTAAAGTTTGTTCTAAATAGTAATGAATCTCAGCCAATAGATTGATAGTATCAATGGTTGAGATTAAAGCATCAAAGATTAAAAAATTAAGTATAATTCTCATTTGTGCTTAATTGTTTTATAAATCATGCTTAATTTGATTAAGCATAATTTATAAAGAAAAAAAAATATAAAACCTAGAAAAATGTTTTAATCTCAACCATTGATTTTTTAAGATGAACGGTGTAGCTTCATTCTTATTTAGTACAAACTAACTTTTAGTATGATATTCACTCCCTATATATATATATATATATATATATATATATATATATATATATACAGGATACTACTACTACTAGTAAAAGAAAATAAATTTTGGGTTTAATTAATATCTCGTTTACGAAATAATTTGAATAACAATAAATCAAAAATTGAATATCATTATAAAGCATAATTTATTCGTATACTCGATTAGCTCGTATAAAAAAATATACTTCCTTCGTTCCAAATTAATAGTTTCATTTCAAAATGGCACAATAAATCAATGTTTGTGAGTATAGTGGAATTAATATTTTATTGGTAAATGTGAAAAAATTTGTCATTTTAAAAAAATGATACTAATAAATGGGACAAACCAAAAAGGGAAGTGAAACTAATAAATTGGGGCGGTAGGAAGTATATTATAAGTGTTTGTTGGGGTAATATTAAGAGAGGGGCATTACTATACGAGTGATGCAATAGAGGTGGAAGAAGAGAGGCATCAAACATGTGATTACTGCACCTCATAAATCATAATTATTGTTATAACAAAAAAAAAAACTGTTCTTTCTTTTCAGGTTACTTTTTTATATTTATATAATTATAGAGCTAAAATAAACAAACCTAGCTGCAGAGAACAATTACAGTACATGGTTTCAGATTTTATTCATATTTTTATTAATCACAAGTCAGTATATATAATTTAAATAATACTAAGATTTTATTAAATTAAAGGAGTAGCTAGGCCTGTGGATCAGTGTTGCATGGGATCCCACATTATTACAGTTTAGAAACTAAGAGGGTGGTAAATTAGTTTCATAAATTAAAATTAACTAAAAATAATAATAAAAAAGACAAGAGAAGATTGTGGATTGTCACATGGTATGCATGAAAGTCTGACCCATTAAAATTTTATGAATTCTTTCTCGAAAATCAATGCGTTTTTGGTGGTAGAATTGAATTCTGTGCTAAAAGATATCATTGTCAAATATTTAATTTTTATTTAAGATAAACACCAATCCAAATGCTTTCTTATAAATAACTAACATTCTCTGCTAATTTGTTTTTGGAAATTCATCCCATTCACTCAAATTCATGCTAACAATTTTTACTAAGTTTTTAAACCCCCACCCCATCTCCTCTTCCCAATATATATATCCATTGAGAAAAAGTTTCTTGTTAAGAAATAAGAATATTGTTAAGAATATTGTTTGTTTATGTTTATAGCGTTGTTTGTATTTTGGTTATTGTTTGAATTATATATTAGTTATAAGTTTAATTAAATTTAATGGATAAGATTCATCTTTTTTTTCTTACTGGGGATTTCTTCTCATCATAGATGCTATTAGAATGATTATTACAATGGGAAATAAGAATAAATTTCAGTATTCCAAATTAATGATCCAACGCTCAAGACTTAATAAATTTTGTATCCATTATTGGGTAGTAAAACATGCATTAAAGATTAATTTTGTAATATTTTTCTCTCTCCTCTAATCCTAAATCTTAAAATTATCATAACTCCTACAATTCAAATTATTTTTTCATGTATCATATATCAAATTAATGTTATTTAATTATCTTTCAAACAAAATCTCTATTGCATATGTTTTAATTAAAAATTATAGTACAAATAAAAAATAGTAATTATATGCATAATTATCGTAAAAGTACACGAATTATTATATAATAAATTAGATTGCACAATATAATGCATGAAGCTATACTATATAATGAAGAATATGACATATGAATGTAATATTTTTTTCCAGCGAGATTAACAAATTAAAAAAACTACAATTCATTTTCTTTTGCATACTATAAAAATACATATAATTGTTTTATAAGTTGATCCAACATTACTTGATTTATTAAGTATTTTTTGTTATATTATATAAATGTATATTATTATATTATATAATGTATGTTTGTTAGATATATAATTAATGTTTGCTAGATATATAATGCATGTCGATGTCAAAGTAATTGGTACACGGAGGATCGATACGGCTTAAAAATGAAGTCCGCACGATCAGCATTCGAATATTTATTACAACAATGATTTAAAATAGTTTGATACACAAATAAGATGTCTTCGTTCTAATTTATATGACAAGAATATTTGAAAAAATTAATAATAAATATGTTACAATCTTGAAGATTAGAGAATCTTCCTTATTTATAATTTTTTATATTATTTAATTTATTTTTTATATCAATTATGATATGAATATCCAATATTTAATGCATATAATTTTATTATTCTTTCCCTTAATATTATAGTAAATAATAACAACTCTCTCAATTGAGATTATTTTTTAATATATTATTTATCAAATTAAAGACTATTTTATTATTTTAACCTAAATTTCAATTGCTCATATTTGATGAAAGTAAACTATATATAATTAATAAAGTTCAATTAGTTATTTTATGCACAAATTAAATAACAACCAACCACGCACCTCTCATAAAATTCATAAACATATAGTATATAGTGAAAATATTGATGCAATATAATGCATGTATTTTACTCTAAAATGCAATGAAAACGAATGAATTACTATATATATATATTATCTTATAATAAATATGTTGATGTATTATAATGCATGTAATTCATTTTAAATGCAAGATAACTTTAAAAAAATGAAGATGAATAAAATGATTAATGTTGTCTTATATTGAAGATGTTAATGTACTGTAATACAAGTATTTATATCTAAAATGCAAGATAAATTCGATAAAATGAAGACGAATAAAATAACTAAATATTGTTTTATAATGAAGATGTCAGTACAATAAAATAAAAGTATATTGGTATTATAATGAAAGTAAACTGTGGATGAAATTCTGAGTATATAAGATATGACAAAATTATCTTATAATGCAGGTTTTTGAGAATATTATAATGACCGAGAATTTTGGAAAGATCTTAAACATACATTAATTAATAAAATTTATGACGATAATTTATTTTTATTTCAAATACTAAAGACCTTTCTCACCATATGACAATATATATATATTAACAATTTAAAAAATAATTTATGCATGTTATTCCAATATCTGTCACAAATTAAAATGTGACATTTCGGCAGGTATGGTTCAACTTGGTATGTACATAAATCCACAAAATGAATTATTGGGGTTTTCTCTTCTCTGTCTGTAAAGGACGCTACCGACATGCATTGGTAGTTCAATTTGAAATAAATGCATGCAAAATTATTTTTTTGATGCCAAAACAAAACATCAACCCATACAATTATTTGAACTAGGAAAGGTCTTGGGTTAGGCAGACCTAAACGATTTAGGCGGGTTTTATCCATTAATCTAAGTCCAAACCCATATAATATACCTTAATTGGGATCAATAAACCCTATTTGGGATGGGTCAACCCATTTGGATAGGATAAAACCCGCCTAAACCGATTAGGCCTGCCTAACGCAAGTTTTTTCCTTTCAACTAAGCTGATCAATTACAACAAACAATTTCCTCGATCAAGAAACTTTCATTAATTAATTAATTAATGGCATCAATCAGTCGTCGCCTTCTGTTTTTATGTTAATCTGATAAAACTGAAAAAACTAAAGCACCACAAAATTCAACGAGTTAAATTAGGAAACAATGAAAACTCTCTAAAATCCATAACCCTCATCTCCCATGAATGAAAATTCAAAATTAATTAAAAAAAAACCCTGATTTAATTTTATTAATCCTGAATAAGCTGTCGGAAATCCGGCCCGATATGTTGATGGATGAGGTAATCGTCGCCGTTTGATACATCAAACATCATGGCGGTCTGATGTTGATGATGATGATGATGATGCAGAAACTGCTGCTGACTCCGCACCATCTCCTTCTGCCTCCTCAGTTCTAGAACCTTCCTATGCGAATTCGAATGCTTCGTTAGCACAAACGTCGGGCTCGCTGCCGGCCGGTACTCCGGCACCAGCCGGCCCGACTTGAACCTCACGCCGCAGGCGTTGCACAGCGTCTTCGGGCCCAACGGCCCGGTGCGCCACTGCGGCGTCTTGTCGGTGGCGCAGTGGAGGCACTTCCTCCCGGTGCCGTCCCCTCCGCCGCCACTGGAACTCTCCAGCACCACCTCCTTCTTCTTGTGCACCGCTGGCTTCCCGGAGGACTTCTTGCCTGTGGCCATCGCTGCAATGTCGGACTCCGACGACGACGACATGTCGGGGGAGGGCGACACAATGGGGAGGCGGGACGTCCAGTTCCCGGGGGCGGCGCGTGAGCGCTTGCTTCGGGCCTTGGTGAGCGCGTGAGCCGGTACCGAGCGGTGGGAGTGGAGCATGGGGGTTTCGGGCTGGAATTGGTATTGGTGGGCCTGTGGGACTTCGTTGGTTCGGGCTTTCATGCCTTGGATGAGCTGCAGCTTCTGCAAATCCTCGCTCGAAAATGACTCGTCCACGAAATTCGATAGCCATTCCAGCTCAGCCATATCATCATACTGTATTTTAATTTGAAAAAAAAAAAAAAAACCTTTATATAAAATTTCTTTCTTCGTAAACTAATGAAGCAATAAATTAACTGTCACGTCATTTCAAAATTTCATGTTTCTTCTCAGCTAACAGACAATAAAAAAGCAAAGACGTAAAAATAAAAAGTATAAAATTCAGACATTTACGCGGTAAAGGTTAAAAGCTAGGCGGCACCATAGTAATTCTCAAAAACTATCCTAATTAATAATAAGAAAAAGAAAAAGAATTTGATCGCTCCGTTGAATCAAAATGCCGTGCAATAATAATAGTGTGCATGAAGTGTTTCAATCAAGCTACGTACGTACCGGCACGCACAGTTCGTTAGAGATGTGCCCATCCAACAAGCTTCGGGCCCCACCAATGTCGGCAGCCTGAAAATAAGGCTGGGCGGCGGCCGGGGCGGAGTTGCACGAGGTGTCGTCGGCGAAGGCGGCGTCGGCTTCGGCGGCACCTATGTCGTCGTCGTTGGGGAAGTCGAGGAGGTCATCAATGATGAAATGGTCGTTGGTTTTAGCGTCAAGAGGGAGGCGCTTTTCCGTGGAGAATGGGGCGTTGTAGCAGTTTGTTTGGTAGAATTCTGGGTTTTCCATTGGGGATGAGGGAGGGAGAGAGAGAGAGAGATGGTTTGTGTGTGAAAAATACAAGTGGAATGTGTGTGAAAGAATGAGAGAGAGAGAAATGGAAAGGAGAGGAGTGAGATTGTGGAGAGTGAGAGAAGTGAGGGGAGGGGTTTATTTGCGCTTCAAGAGGGGAGGGACAAGGGGAGGCCACCTAAAAAACTGGAATTTGAATAGGAAAATTATATGCATGGCTTTTAAAAACAGCTGATTAAGGCATTGTTTGTTTTTTCATGTAAGAAAAACAATATTCAATTAAAATACCAAACACATCATTCTCCATTAAAAACCAAATTTCACCACCTCAAATCTAGCTATTTCTAGTTTACAAGCTATATACATAAAAATAGAGGATAATAAATATAGACGAATCCAACAAAAAGTCAAAAACTATACATGAATAAAATCATTGAACATTTATATTTTCGCTCTTTGCTTTGTGATTCGGTCAAAACCTTTTTCATTTGGATAAGTTCTTGAATTATATGCCCTATGGCTATATATGTAGATTTCTTAATAAGTAGCTACTCATGAATATCTACATCTAAACCCTGGAAACATTCGAAATGATGTGACATTGATTTGGCTAGAAATTAAAGTGTAATTTTTAAATAATTGATTATTGGAGTTAAAAATTTGGGTTTAATAAAATCTAATGGTTTAAGATATGAAAAATGAATAGCTAGGAAGAATTAAATTGAGACATTATGAAGACAAGGAGAGTGGTGGTGTTATGATGAAGACATGGTGGACCACACGTGAGATGGTGGTGACGGTCTTTACTTAGTCATCTCTTTTTTTCAGATGAGAGAGAGAGAGAGGAGGAGGAGGTTGCAATTCACTGCAAAAAAGAAAAGCGCAATGGGACCATGTGAAGTAGGGGCTCGGAACTAGCTATAATTTTATTTAGGGAGCTATAATTAAAATTATTTTTATTTTTACGAATATATTACTTAATTATATATATTATTAAAATATATTATAAATTCTCAATTTGTTTAAAATTTATGATGCGAGCAAATTTTCCACGATGAAAACTTGACGTAGTTTGTTGAAAATTTGTAATTTTTTCATATTAACAAAATGTATAACAAATTATGTATATCAAATTGTAATTTTCCGGCAAGTTATGTTAACTTTCCGTAGCCGGAAAGTTACTCCCGTCATAAATTTGAAACAAGTTTACAATATATTTTGATAACATGAATAATCTGTAATATATTTGAGAACATTAGAATAATTTGTAAAATAATTGATATTTTTTCATTTTATTTAATTAAACAGACTTATTCATAAACTATTACCCTACATTCAAATTTTTTTAAAATAATTGTAGGTCCCGAAATCAGAGAAATGAATGCACGAAAATATTAATATTGTTTGCACTTATCCAAACTGGTCGTTCTCCACCAATTTGGTTTGTCAAGCTTAGGTCTTTATGTTACTGTAGTCGTTAATCAGTTTCAAATTATACTTCAACACTTAAGTATTGAGTTTTAAGAAACAAGAACTAATAAATTGAAAGCAATAAACGACACAAAAGTTTATAGTTGTTCAAACACAAAAATTCTACGTCCACTCTTCACACAAAGTTTGAAATCCACTTAGTGTCGGGTTTACAAGGTGCTCCCACGATCTATTACTAGCAGGAGGATGCCTTGTCCAACAGTCCACTAGTTAACTCGTTCGGTCCTTTGCTCGTCCTTCACTTTTCAGCTTCTTGAAGTGTGGGCACACCACGCAGCCTTTTCGTCAGAATTGGGATTTTTAAAGTTCTCCCCAGAACTGACTGGTCTTGCCACTAGACGCCCGTAAGAGTCAGAGTATACTTGACTGTTGTGTTCTTTGTTGGAGAGAAAGTACACCAAGGTTAAATCAAGAACATGAAGTTATAAGCCTCATGTTCACGAAGGTGACACACAGTAAGCTTGTGAAAAGCCTCTAACTTTGAACGTGTAGGAATTTCTGCAGAGTTTTGGCTCTCTTGATAATACAGTGTTCGGTGCTTGAATCTCTTGAAGCCTCGGCTTTTTATAGTTGAGGATCCAGAGATTTAAATCTTGGAGCCATTAGAGATAGATCGGATGTTGTCCAATCCGAAGACTTTAATCTCTGCAGCGGACGGCGGTAGGTAGGTGCTTTTCCAGAAATCTTGGACCCGCTCCCGCTTTTTCTGAGTTTCAGTGTGATTGTTCACCTTTACGTCAGAACAGTCGTATGATCAGTCCAAGGAATCTAGACTGATCAGTCTAAGGGATCTTGACTGATTAGTCTGAGGAATCAAGACTGAAGACTTGGGTTTTAGATTTTAAGGAATCTCCAATCCTTTAAGTCTGATCTTGTCAGTACCATTTCTCGGCTGATTCTTCTTGTCTCTATGCGCGAGGATTGAAACTTAGAGATTCCATGCTTGTGTGGTCAGTCTCACAAGTCCATGTTGGCTGTCGTCACTAGTCTGAACGTTGATCCCAGACTGACAAGTTTGATATTTGAGACTAGTGAGTTCCAGACTGGTTCGTTTCAGACTAGTCATTTTCATACATTATGCATCTCCAAACTTGTCAATTCCAATCTGATGAGACTCAAACTGATCAGTTCCATACTGATCTTTCAGTCTCTCTGAGTCTTTTGTACATCCACAAATTGATCCATCAATCTGTTATCCGATAAGCTCAAATTACAACTCAATTAAAAACTTACATTAATTTTCATTTAAAATCATACTAGGACTAATCTAGAGACCTCTAGACTGGTTAATCTTTGACCCACCAAAACAAAAACAGTAAGGATAAAGGAAATTTCTAACATCAAATTTCTTAACAACAATTATTAGCTATACCATCACTATATAAGAGGTCATATACTCTAGACCCGATTTAGAATTAATCATGTGTTCCCAGACATCGCATGGGGGTGAAATACATAATTATATACTTCCTCCGTCCCATTGAAGTAGTCCCACTTTCCTTTTTTGTTTGTCTCATAGAATAGTCCCATTTTCCTAAAATGGCAACCTTTTTCACACTCACCAATAAAATATAAATTCCACTACACTCACAACCCTTAATTCCCGTGCCGAAAAGAAAAGGGACTACTTCACCGGGACGGAGGGAGTATTAGTTTGATCTCGAACATTAAACATTAGATAGACTATCACTTTCATTATATGTGCGAGAATAGTCATTAATGTCTATCTACTGTAGACACAGTCCAATTTGTAACCAAACCTTCTTAATAAATATCGACTTTATATAAGAAATTTCAGTATGATCTAAAGAAAATTAATTTGAAGCTCTGGAAAGAAATCGAAAATACTCGAACTAGCACGTCCACATGCAATGATACTTTTTCATAAAATAAATAATAAATATATTAAGATTTTAAGAAATTAAATACATTTGGATGACATTCATTATTCACCCTAATAGTGACCAGAATAAAAAAAGACTGAGACACCTAAATTAATAACAAAAACTGTATCAGTACTGCAGCAATAATATATTAATTTATTTTTTGCTGTCAATAAAATTGAGTATTTCACATGATCAAGCAAATATATTGATATCACATGTTACATTTTCGTATCACACTTTATGTTTTTTTTTTAAAATATATTTTTTCAATTTTGATTTTGTACATTTTGGCGTAGTTCTTTAACTCATTTAATACGGTTTGTTATATTCATTTAGGAAATATAATAAATTTTAGATTTTTTTATTGATGATTATGAAAAGTTGATTTCTATTTATTATGGTCTAGTAACATCTGCATACCTTAATTGAAAATAATACATTTTAGAATAATTGCAAAACTAACTAAGTCATATAAACTTAAAATGAGAAATATTGAGTAAGAAAATAAAATGTAATTGATAATAAGATGTAGCAGGGATTCATACTGCGTAGGATTTGGTTCTTATTTAGGATAGGCATTGAATTATATACTCTTAATCTAATAAATCCCACAAATAAAAAGAGTCCGAAAAATAAATAAAGAAAAACTTCTGTAATTAATGTCCAAAACTCGCACGTGACAAAGGGTGGAGTGAGTGTCAGCTAAGCACGTGAGCGGGCTAAGCTTATTTCCAAAGCGAGAAAATGGTGGTCAATGCCACGTGGCGAGCATCTAATTGGGCTTAATCTTTTCTTTGATGCTTAATGATATTCTTAGCTCGGAGCAACGTGTGAGCACGTGCCGCCCTCTGCCTCACGTGCGTCTATTTCACCCGTCACGTGCAAGGCCACACCACCCCTCTTTCTTACCCTCCCTTCCACTTCCTCTAATCTACATTATGGCTTATATTAGTGGGGGCATTATCATCCTTAAATAAAATATCGTTACTCAAACAAAATTACATATATATATACACAATAAAAATAATTATAGAATGCATGATTAAATCCACAATTACGAGTTATATTCCTTGGAGAAAAGGGGGAGTTGGTGTTGATATTATTATAGTTATTTCATTGATGGATAGCGTCTAATAAAAGATTGAGATATTAACTTAAAAGAAGAAATATTAATAAAATACTGAGATATTTAGGTAAGGGCGAAAGTTGGATAATCACTTATTTTTTATTTTCTGGAAAGCAGAAGCCGCATCCGATTCATTGTTTACTTTATTTTTTAATCAAAGGCGCAACACTCACTCAAACTAATGAAGTTCATAATAAATGTATAATGATAAAAAAATATTAATATATAAGAGAAAAACATATTGTTTATGTTCCAATTCTTTTCGCCAATCGGTGGGAAATTTTTTGAAAAAGCAATCCAATAATTTGTAGAAGTAGTCAATTTATATAAATTATGAGGGTGAACAATTTTTGTAAACAGCCCATATTGATATTCGATTGGTCTCGTGATGGACTGGTTGTAAATATGGATTTAGTTAAATTACGGGCTTATCCAACAAGGCCCGTTGGAGAAGGCCGAAGCGGATTAAAATTAATCAGAAATTCAAGGGACAAAAACCAAATCGAAAAAGTTCTCCGATTTCGCAGAGATCTGCGGATTCTGATATGTCGTCGGACGGCCGGAACGCGAATCTAGTTAACTGGATGAGCCGTATTGTTTCCGAACCGTATTTCTTGCTGCATTGCTTAGCGTTCTTCTCATACATTCCCATACGATGTTCCGCCGCGCAAGTTCTTTCTTCTCGCAGCTCAGCTCATCTTCTCCACCGAGTAATTTTGACTGGAAGTCTACTTATTCGTTGATTGCTACTTTACAAAAATATATATATTAATTTGGTTGTTTGTTTCAGGAGATTCAAGCGTTGCTTGCCTTTAGTGTTTTAGTTGCTATAAAGGTACAGTTTTCCGCTATCTCTTCGTTAATTTTTGAATTGCGATCGAGTTGTTTGATTCTCATAGTTACTGGATTTAGAGGAGACAATGAGTGATCATGTGTTTTTCGAGCAGTTTTTTTTTAATTACGCTGGAATTGGTTTTCGATTTGAAATGCTTTTACCAAATTTTTATTTCGAAGGATAGTTAGTAGGAAGGGAGAGAGATACGTTTTGTTATCGTCTTAATTTTTGAAAATATTACTGGTGATCGTTATTTCTTATCAGCTATCCGGTTCGTGTTTATGCTAACTAGCAGGTGGTTAGAACGGAATCGTGGGAGGCCTTTATAGCAGATACTTTATTTTATGCAAAGGTATCGTAGTTTATGCTTTTATATTCTTGGATTGATATTGGGACTGCTTAAGATAGGAATAGGAAGAGGTTTCCTATGTTTCCCCATTAGAGGAGATTGATAGATGTCATTTAATGCGGAAGCGATCTTTTCAACATATCTCATACATTCTAAATGCCTTGCACGTTAATAACACGCATTTTTCTTTGTTGTGTGTGTGTGTGTGTGTGTGTTTGTCTTTAGAGAATTGTTATTTTGATGAATAGCAAAGGTACTGATCCTTTTCAAGGTGTACTAAAATGAAATGAAATCTAAGTATGACCCAGGAGAAGCTATTCTAATTTACTATTTGCAGATGAGCTTTGCATAACAGATTTTGCATATCTGTTTCTCTTGCGCATTCAGTCTTTGAAATGCAAGCAGCTTATTTATGTTTGTAAGGAAGAGGCACTTGAAGAACTTAGTGTTGAGGAACCAAATTGAGGATTATTTGAAAGAGATTCATATTGTACTTAACAGCTATGTTTATCACAAGCCTGCTTTTTTTTTTTTTTTTCATTTATGTACTTCTGTTCTTTAGCTGTACAGAATATGTATTAACTTGAATTTGTGTTCCAGGTTCTCCTCGATGCTATTGCATTGGTCTTGGACTATCACTTGGCTTTGTGGTATGCAATAGCATTTTTAGGTATGTCTATGTCTTGCGCGATTTGTTTTCATTTTAACTCTGTCTAAAATTCACAATTTCTGTTTTTAAGTTTAATTTTATGAACTTGTAGTTAACTACGAAATTGTTTTGATGTATAAATATAATACCTCAACTAAAAGAAATCAGACCTAGATACAACGTCCACATGGAGTGAGTTCTTCACTAGGAAAATAAATGTTTACATTAATCAGCTTGAATGTGTTAAATGCCTTGAGATATTCTCAACTTCTAATGCATTCATTTTTCTTCTTTATGTCAGTTATATATATCATTTCTCAACAACCTGCACATGGAGGATTAGGTACAGTTACTGCAGAGTTTGGACAAGTTCATTTGTTGTGTTATATGAAACCTGATTTCATTACCATTGAGTTTATGACAGCCTTTGCAACAATCATAGTGTTGAATATGCATAGTATATAATATTCAATAAATTGATATCTATCGCATTTCCGATTCTTCCTTTTAATTTCTATTTTTTACTTTCACTAGGTATGACAAATCATCTGACTCCCCTCCAGTTGGAAACTATGCTTACTGAAGGGAACGTAGCAAGATTTTGGATGGTTGGTGTGTTACTTTCTCTAAGTACTTATAAGGACAGTACTGCCATGATTTTAGCATAAGCGCATGGTATTGATCACTAGTATAGTGAGGTAGTTTCACGAAGACAAACAGGAAAGGATGCACAACCTTGATTGCAACTTTTCCTCTTGTAACTGCTCTAATTGAAAGGGACAAGAAATGTAGTTCTAGCTGTAAGGGAAAACTTGTTGGAACCATTTATTGGACCGATTAGTACTCTTAGTTAAAAAAATATTATTTTTATTTCAGAACTATTACTCAGGTAATACTCTTAGAAGCAGAAGTGAGGTCCTCGCATTAATGGACCCAAATCCACGAGACAGTTTTATAAGGGACTTGTTGTTTCTAGCTTAAGCGTAACTATCATGATAATCAGTTATAATTTCATTTTCCTTTTGTATGCCAAGTTAATAATTCTTAGTGGTTTCTTTCCACTGGTACAAGTGCTCGACTGTTTGGTACTTTTCCTTGGTTCCTCAATTAACTTTGTCCAATTTTTTCAGATAGAATTTCGTTCTCTGTCTACTTCCAGTTGCGTCCGAGCAAGTTCCTTTTTTCCTGAACTCTCAATTACGTGAGTCTGGGGCTTTCCCTATCCATCGGACATCATTTGTTTTGCGCTTATTGCTCTTGTAGGTTATGCTGTAATATCCTAAGCCATCTCATATTTGAGGTTTAACTTTGCAGATTCTCAAATAAGAATTTATCATTTGGAACAGTTGATCTTGGGCTCTTTCCAAATGTTGCTGAGACGTTTGGAATCACCCTTGGTAGGAATCAGTTATATAGAAGCTCATGATTGTACATTGCTATAAATGCCTTTTGAAGCTTTCTTGAGGATAGAGGTTCACTATATTTTGTTTTCTGAGGATAGAAGCTGATGCTTGATTAATGGGTTAACTTTATACAGGAAGTCTTCACCAACTGCCTGCATACATATTGTTCCATGATGGAGCTGTGATCTCACGCTTGCCGGAGATAGAATATGAAGCAAAACTTTTTGATCCTCCCGTGTCCAAGGTTTTTCTCTCAAAATGATATATGCTGCATTTCTCTGTCTTTGGTTATGCAGCTGTTTTTTGTTTATAATCATTCATGTTATTTTGTTGCTGCAGAAACTTATTTGCCGGCATTTTGAGCTTGATAAACTGCTTATCGATTACATAAACTGTAAATAGGTAAGGAACAGCTGCTCAACTTACCCTGCGTGACCATCTTATAATTCAGATTTTAAACTATATAAACATCCTCCTATATTCGCGTTTCTACGTCACTGTGGTGGCGCCATATATTTCTATGTCTTGCTTTGCTAAATCTTGTATGATGTTGAAAAGCTTTTAGTTGGTTGAATTTTGTACGTAGAAACTCTTGTTTAAAGGTATATAGCCAGAGCAAAAATAATTCAAAATCGAGTCTCTGTGCTTGTAGGTGGCCAACTCTGTAGGGGTATATATATATATATATATATATATATATATTGTGTTTGTTTACATGTAGGTGGCCAATTTCTAGTCTGCACTCTACTCACAAGTAATTCGTAAGATAGCGATATGGCATGTTAATGACAGTTAATTTTATGGGTGGGTATTCTGTGGCTAGAAATAAAATTAGTTTTCTTACACTTTCCTTTTCTCACTTGAGGTGTGAACTGCAAATCTCCAACCTGAAAGGTCTCCTTTTATATATGGATATTCTTTGGTGGCAAATTTTAATTTGTTGTGAGCTTTCAACTTGTAGATGGAGCTGGTGCTCCAATTTCCACTTAACTGACGACTCTTTAAAGTTTATGTGGACTTGCAACCAACCCAATTGTGTAATAATATGGGCTTTCTTCTTACCCAAATTTGTTCACCTCCCTCTGCACAGCCACATATCATCAAATATTCCTTCTTTTTCTTTTTTTTTTTTTGAGTTTTTTTAATATTTGCACAATTATTAGACTATGTTTATCAGCAACTGGGTCAACCACTTTAATATTTAATTAATTTTTCTTTCATCAACATTATCTGACCCAATTATAATAATTTTGCAATGTTTATCAATGACTATCCAACTACACCATTATACATACTTATTTTATTTGGTTTATTTAATTCTCCCTTCGTCTCTCTTCAATTGTTCATCTTTTCTTTTTTGTTCGTCCCATTTAATTGTCCTCTTACCCAAAATGGAAAGTTAATACATACTCCCTCCGTCCCATTATATTAGGCACGGAGGGAGTTGGCACATGAACCAAGACAAAATCTTAATGAATGCTTAAACAAAGATTAACAAATAAAATATTAATAAAATAATAATTAATGACAAACTAAGAAAAAAAATCAAGAAACGTTGATATGGAATGAATCTCTCGTCTGGGACGGCGGTGGTGAAAGGCGGCTGCAATGGTGGTGCTGGACGGCAGCTGCGATGGTGATGCTGGAAGCAACAGCAGACGACGGCTGGGATTTGGGCGACGGGAAGTGTTGGATCGGAGGCGGTGGTGGTGAGAGGTGTTTGCGTGGTGCTGGACGGTGGCGCGATGGTGGTGCTGAGACGGCGGTTGTGACTTGGGCCGGAAGTGCTGGATCGGAGGCGGTGGTGAGAGGCGGTTGCGATGGCGGTACTGGACGGCGGCGCGATGGTGGTGCTGGAGACGGCGGCTGTGACTTGTAGGCGGTGGTGAGAGGCGGCTGCGATGGTGGTGCTGGACGGTGGCGCAATGGTGGTGCTGGAGACGCCGGCTGACTTGGGCTACCGGAAGTGTTGGATGGGAGGCGGTGGTGAGAGGCGGCAGTGGTGAGTTTGTGTAGAGGGAAGGAGCAGCGGCTGGGTTTGGAAAATTAGAATGAATTTGAGGGGTGGGAATTTAGGGTTTCAAAGGGGTAGGGTAGTAATTAGGAGAAAAATAGAGGGTAATATAGTCATTTTCGGTATAAGTAATTGTAATTAGAATTTGTTAAATTTTTGCCAAAAAGAGAAATGTGCCTAATAAACGGGACGGACCGAAAAGAAAAGTGTGCCTAATATAATGAAACGGAGGGAGTACTTACTAATAAAATATTAATTTTTTCTATTTTTATTTGCATTGGTTATTGTGTCCAATTCCTTGGGGACAATTCAACTGGGATGGAGGGAGTATTATTTTTAAAGTAAAATTATTACTTATAATTGAATTAATAAAAACATAGAAGAAATGATGATATTTATTTTGTTATAAATATTTTCCATTAAATTAAAGTTGACAATTAAATATAATAAAGTATTATTGAAAATATTGCAAACTAAATTTATATAAAAATAGTACAAACGAAATTAATTAGTGTGTATATATTTATTAATTTAAAAATAATATATATATATATATATATAGGGAGCGGATCCAGTGAGAAAACTCTTAACGTGAGAAAGTGAGAAAGATGCTTGATTGCATTTACTACATTGCTTGATTGTATTCAAGTTGTTGCTTGATTGCAATGTTGCTTGATTGTGCTTTAGTTGTTGCTTGATTATTTTGTTGCTTGATTGCGTTTTAGTTGTTGCTTGATTCAGTATCAACCATTGATTTTTTTAGATCTGATGGACATGATTCATTTTTTTTTCTCACATGATTTTTTTTTTTTACATGATCCCTCCTATATATATATATATATATATAGAGGAGAGATCATGTAAAAAATAATTCCCCTGGATCTACAATTATATGATTAAGAACTTTTATGTACAAAACTATTATATATAATCACTAGCGGATCTACGTGGAAGATAGAGGGGGCTCCAGCCCCCCAACCGATTTTATTTAATTTTATATATATAATATCGTGATCCAATTATTTTATGAATCAACTTCCTTTACCAAGAAGTTGTGGAAACTAAAAAACAGTCGAAAATAAAGAAAAATGGGTATGAATGGGCTCAAAATGAAAATGAGCCATAATATTTTTCAGTTTTACACAATTTTGTATTTTTTTGTTCGATAAAATCTAATGCACCTCCCCCGGAAAAAAAATCATGGACCCGCCACTATGTGAAATATATTACTTATTTGAAAATACACATGAACTTAATATTATCATAATTAATGTTTAAAGGACTTATATTTTTTTATAATACTTAAAATGTAATACTTTTGTGCAACGCACAGATAATATTCTAGTAATATATGAAAAGAAAATAGATTTCTAAAAACTGTTCCCGCCTAAATTTTTTTTATCTATCAAATTAGAATAGATCATATTTTCTCACTTAAATATTTTCAGCTAAGATTTAGGAACAAATATTAAATTTTCAACTTCACATAAATATTTTAGCTAGACTTTAGGAACATTTTTTTTTCAATTTTAGTGGAGTAATTCTTATCTTATATAATTTAATAATTTATTTCCTTAAATTTAGCAACAATAAAAAAATTGTCAAGAATTAAAAAGATTTTTATCTTAAATAAAAATGCAAGGTGGTGGTCGGTTATCACCCATAAATTTTATATTTCACGATTCTATTTTCTTAAAATTTAGTATTAGTAGATAATATAATTATATATTTTTTTATTTTCAGCTAAAATTTAGGAAGTTTTTTTTCTTTCAATTTTGGTGGAGTAATTCTTATCTTATATAATTAAATAATTTATTTCCTTAAATTTAGCAACAATAAAAAAAATTTGCCTAGAATTAAAAAGATTTTTATCTTAAATAAAAATGCAAGGTGGTGGTGAACGGTTATGACCCATAAATTTTATATTTCACCATTCTATTTTCTTAAAATTTGGTATTAGTAGATAATATAATTATATATATTTTTTATTTTCAGCTAAAATTTAGGAACATTTTTTTTTCAATTTTGGTAGAGTAATTCTTATCTTATACTCCCTCTGTCCCATTGAAATAGTCTCACTTTCCTTTTTTGTTTGTCCCATAGAATAGTCTCATTTTCCTAAAATGACAAACTTTTTCACACTCACCAATAAAATATTAATTCCACTACACTCACAACCCTTAATTCTCGTGCCGAAAAGAAAAGGGACTACTTCACCGGGACGGAGGGAATATAATTTAATAAGGGTAAATAGGGGATAATACCCTAAACTATTGAAGTTTTCGGGAAAATACCCCAATCTATTTCCGTTAGTTAAAAATACCCTAATCTTTACTTCCGTCTCTGAATTATACCAAAATGTATTAACACCGTTAGTTTGTGATGATTCAGCCGTTAAATGCCACGTGGCATCCCATGTGGCAAATCAACATGTGATAATACCCTAATCTATATATTTTTGGAAAAATACTCTAATGTATTAAATTTTGTTAAAAATACCCAATATTTAATTTCGCTTGTTAATTATACCAAATGAATATTAACACCGACTACTCTTTTTGAATGTTGAAATATTATTTATTAAACAATCAATATTCGCTATTTTTTTTATAAAAAAAGACATACAAATATCATAAATTAGAGTACATGATTAATATTCGAGTGGGTGACTATGCTGCAAATGTTATATGTACGACCTCAATCTGGAGATTAATACACATGGTTAGACTATATTAACACATAAAAAGTCAATGAATTAATTTGGAGTAGTGACTCTCAATATTATTAATTAATATAATTAATAATTATTTTAAGAATCATATATTAATTAACATGATTAAGAATTATTTTAAGAATAATACATGACTCTAGATATTATTTGGTTTAAGAATTAATAATTATCTTGAAACAAACATATTAATTAAAGTGATTAATTATTATTTATTTAGCAAATAATATTTCAACAATAAAAAAGAGTAGTCGGTATTAATTCGTTTGGTAAAATTCACAAGCAAAATTAAAGATTGGGGTATATTTAACAAAAATTAATACATTGGGGTATTTTTCCGAAAATATCGATAGATTAGGGTATTATCACATGTTGATTTGCCATGTGAGTGCCACATGGGATGCCACATGGCATTTAACGGTTGAATCATCACAAACTAACGGTGTTAATACATTTTGGTATAATTCATAGACGGAAGTAAATATTAGGGTATTTTTAACTAACGAAAATAGATTGGGGTATTTTTCCGAAAACTTCAATAGTTTATGGTATTATCCCCTATTTACCCATTTAATAATCTATTTCCTTAAATTTAGCAACAATAAAAAAATTTGCCAAAAATTTAAAAAAAAATTATCTTAAATAAAAATGCAAGATGGTGGTGAACGGTTATCACCCATAAATTTTATATTTCACCATTCTATTTTCTTAAAATTTATTATTAGTAGATAATATAATTTTTTTTTTATTTTCAGCTAAAATTTAGGAACATTTTTTTTCTTTCAATTTTGGTGGAGTAATTCTTATCTTATATAATTTAATAATCTATTTCCTTACATTTAGCAACAATAAAAATATTTGCCAAGAATTAAAAAGATTTTTATCTTAAATAAAAATGCAAGGTGGTGGTGAATGGTTATCACCCATAAATTTTATATTTCACCATTCTATTTTCTTAAAATTTAGTATTAGTAGATAATATAATTATATATTTTTTTATTTTCAGCTAAAATAACCTATTTCCTTAAATTTAGCAACAATAAAAAAAATTGTCAAGAATTATAAAGATTTTTATCTTAAATAAAAATGCAAGGTGATTGTGAATGGTTATCACCCATAAATTTTATATTTCACAATTCTATTTTCTTAAAATTTATTATTGGTAGATAATATAATTATATTTTTTAATTTTCAGCTAAATTTTAGGAATTTTTTTTTCCAATTTTGGTGTAGTAATTCTTATCTTATATAATTTATTGTATGTGACAGTTTCACGCGCGACATGTCGTAGAGGTCTTAAAATTTTACTTTGTGAATCCACTGATGAAGAAATATACACTCAGAATGTAGTGTACAAAGAAGTCTTTAGAAATTAATGATGTAAACTTCCATTTGATTTATTAAGCACTGTTTTTGTATAAATTAGAATTAAATGCTTTGAATCCTGCCCCAATTCATGATTTATTGGACATTTTTACACAACTATTATATATAATCTTAACATTTATATTGTGATATGCACTGTTTTATTGAAATAAAAATTGTTTGACAAACTTATATTTTTTTAAAAAATACTTAAAATATACTAATTACGTGCAACTCACGGGTGTATTACTAGTTCGAACTTAAAATTCAGCAAATTGTGCTCCAACTCAAAATGATTTTTTTTGAAGATTTTATCGCTACTCTCACCTCATAACTCTCAATTTCTGCACAAATATATTCAGATTACACAGTTTTAATAATATGTAGTTTATTTATCTGTGTTTATTTTATGATTTACACAGTTTTTTATAAGAATTTGTAACCATTATCAGCTTCTATCCATCTTCTCAAAACCTTTCATACATGCTTTTTTTAAAGACCTTGCGTGAATATAAACATGAGACAGCATAAAAAATTATTTATATCTAAAGGGTTTATTTGTGCACAAAAAAAGCGTATATCCTTCTTTTTCCTTTTAATGAATTAATAATAGAGTGATGGATGTATTTAATTGAAGGAGGAAAAAAAAAAAGAAAAAAGAAAAAGAGCGCCGCCGAATATTCTTCTGACTATCCAATGAATGTGCGCTCTTTCTGGGCGCCGCTTTTGTGGGGGCCATTGACAAGCTGTCGGCTCACGCCCAAGCCGACCCACTGACAAAACTTCTTTTCCTGCTTCGACTCATCACCTTACACGTTTCACGTATCTCTACGTCTTTTGTCGTATTCCGCAATTATTTAATTAATTATTTTTTTTCACCAAATGTACTACCACTACTACTAGTCTTTCTTATTGAAAAACTCTTGAGAGTTTTTTGTCCTCTTTCACTGCATATTATTGGGTAATCATCTCTTAATTCAAACATTTTCTTTCACATTTCACACGAGCTTTGAAATTCATAAATTATTTGATCTCTTTTCTACATTATTATCACTGCTGCTACCTTATCTCTAGAAATTTCACGATTATTCCTAGCGAGACGAGATTATTTTTCTAAGAATTATCATATGTATTTTATTAATATTTTTAGGGCTACCAAAATATTTAATTCTTGAAGCTTTGATGACATTCAACTTTTATAATTCTGTGCAACAAGTTATAGTTGAGTATAAAATGTGCAAGTTGGTTCCAATGACGCCTAACAAAGTTGTTGCATCAAATTCTTCATTCCAAACAAAAAAAGAAATGCTTCGAAAAGCTAAATTCCCTGTTTCTGATCACACAACTCACAAATATAAATAGACCAGGATACCGCAATTTGAGGAGAATGTCATGGAATTTATATTGTTTTGTGGAAAAAGATTTGTGGCTATTGAAATATTGATAAAACTTTTCAATTATAAGCTAAATCTAGAGAAATCTAAATGCCTTTTAGGGAAAATAGGGAAATATATCCCACTCTTTTACATATTAGGGGATTTTATCCCACTTTTTTGCTGTTAGGGAATTATTGCCCACACTTTCATTCTGTTAGGGAATTTTGTCCCAGGTCGCTGACTAAGCCGTTAAGTGCCACGTGGCATTGATGTGGCGCTGACTCACTGCCACATATTTGCCATGTGGCATTTTTAATTATTTTTTTAATATTAATTTTTTTTAAAATTTTTTATTTCATAATTAATATATATTTTTTTAAAATTTCGTTTTTTATAATATTTTAATAAAAAAAATAATACTTTGAATAAATATAAAAATATTATTGAAAAAATAAGCATTAATTATTTAATTATAATATATTAAAATCTTATTAAAAACATCAGCTAACAGTTATTAAAAAATAAAATATATAAATAAAAAATACGTTAATTATAATATAAAATTATTAAAGAATTTTATATATATATATATATAGTGTATGTAAACATTAACTATTTTTCTTAAAAATTAAAATATTATTGAAAAACAAACGAATAAAAATGAAAATATATTTAATATTACATTATAATATATTAAAAAATAAAATAAATAATCATTCAATACCTAGAACTAATTTTGTTTAGTTTTATCATCAATAATTTTTTCTACAGCTAACACTTGCTCAAAAATATTTATTAGTTTTATAAATACTTTCATTTAGTATTAATTTTTTATTTTAATGAGAATTAGGTTTTTTAATATATTATAATTAAATAATTAATGCTTATTTTTTTCAATAATATTTTTATGTTTATATAAAGTATTATTATTTTTATATTAAATAATTAATACAATATTTTTTATATATTTCATTTTTAATAAAATATTATAATTAAATAATTAATGCTTATTTTTTATAAAAATATTATAGATTAATTATGAAAAACGAAATTTTTAAAAAATATTTATTAATATTCGTTTTTTATTTTATAGATTAATATGAAAAACGAAATAATTTTTTCAATAATATTTTTATATTTATTTAAAATATTATTATTTTTATAATAAATAATTAATAAAAATAATATTTTCGTATTATTATTATTATTGAAATATTATAAAAACGAAATATATAAAAAATATATATTAATTGTGAAATATAAAATTTAAAAAAAATTAAATTAATATTAAAAAAATAATTAAAAATGCCACGTGGCAAATATGTGGCAGTGAGTCAGCGCCACATCAATGCCACGTGGCACTTAACGGTTTAGTCAGCGATATGAGACAAAATTCCCTAACAGAATGAAAGTGTGGGATATAATTCCCCAACAGCAAAAGAGTGGGATAAAATTCCCAAATATGTAAAAGAGTGAGATATATTTTCCTATTTTCCCATGCCTTTTATTTATAAATGTGAATAATATAGGGATCTCTTAATTAATTATTTTTTTTTAAGAAAAAGAAATGATATGGTGCAGCGCGTGGGAGGGGGGGATAGCGTGAGAAATAAATAAGAGGAAAATGGAAAAAGGGCGGGGGGCGTGGAGCACAATATAAAGAGTTTCACGCGTGCGGGCCACACTCCCAGAATTGTGGGCCACCCTCCAGATACGGTCTGCTCCCGCCAACCACACGCCAGACATCTTTCTGGGACACGTGCTTCCACCTCCTTTTTCTTCCATTTTCTCTTTTTATTTTCATTTGATTATTGTAAGTTTATGTTGATGTTCTCTCTCTATATATAGATATACTCCATCCGTCCCGGTTTAATTGTTCCGGGTTAATCGGACACAATAATTAAGGGATATGAGTGTAAAATAAATTGAGTTGAATTAATATTTTATTATTAAGTGTGAAAAAGTTACATTTTTAAGTAACAGGACAATAAAAGTGAGACGGGCGGAGTATATGAATTTGTTTGATATATATATAGGGTAGTGATTATGTGTTAAAAGTCTTCCAAGGTGTTAAATAAAAATAAATCCGGACTATTAAAAATCAAATCAACATATGTGATCAATTTAAATTCGTCACAATTTAGGTGCATTATATGTGTTACCATCTAGCATTCAAGGCAAAAATGAAAAAAATATATATTCAAGAATTTCATTTCGTGCAGTTCATAAAATATAATATACATACGTTCGATGTAAAAAATGAAATATTTTAGATAGAAAAATAAAACATATAAGCAGTGCAAAAAATGCACTCAATATGAATACAAAATGTATATGCTCTAGAATAAAACTACATATTGTTCAAATTAAGAATATATATATCATTTGATGCAATAAAATGCAGACATTTATGAACATTCTTTTATGCGTAATTGATGTATTTTTTTTATCATGAACGTTAATATAATGAAGAAGTTATAGCAAGTGAATATAAAATCAAGATTTTCGTACGAATCTTCTAAATTCAATATATGCGATATGGATATCATATGAATCGTAATAGAAATGCGTTTAATTTGATATATCGTAAAAAAATAGATTTAAATCTAGAAATATATAATTGCTTAATTATATTGTATTGAGAGAGAAAATGAGGAGAGAGAATGTTTAGATCCAAGGAAATATACGACGGTTACTCAAATTTAAAGGCTAAATAACTAAGGTACTCTAATTACTTTATTATCTAATAAATCTTGAATTATCATAACCATTGGATCAACAAAATAAAAGATCTAGATTCTTTCCTATTTAACACGAGAGAAGTCGTTAACATATGATCACTACTATATATATATATATATATATATTTGAATATGTAAAAATATTTTTCTACTAGCAAAAATAATACGACTGAGTTAGAAAAATATCACCTTTTCACTGGTTAGTTCCGGTAAAATATTGTTTAATTCAAATAAATAGTTGTTTATAATTTTTAAAAATTAAAAATAAAAATCAACAATTTATATGTTCCATACTATTGGAGTAATAATAATCATGCATCATGATTTTATCGATAGATTACACGAGAATATATAGAAAAACAACGAAGGAAAATAGGAAAACCCTAACTAAATAATGCATGAAGATTAAATTAAAAGATATACGCTAAGATATGAATATATCAACTATATTTATCTATATCTTCAACACCCCCCCCCCCAAACAAGACATCGGAGTATTGATGACTCAAAGCTTTTGTCTGAAAAATTCAAATAATGGACGTGCGAGCGCCTTGGTGAATACATCTTGATTTGATTCGCAGAGGTTACAAACTCGATCTTCAGCTTCTTTGCTTGAACTAGCTCGCAAACTAAATGAAGGTCAGTTTCTATGTGTTCCGCACGTTTATGACCAACCGGGTTCTGATTGAGAAAAATGACACTTTTGTTGTCACAACAGAGATGTGGAGGTTGAGGAAGAGGCATCCGAAGTTCGTGAAGAAGAGAGCACAACCAGATAACTTCTACAGCGATGTTTGCAAGCACTTGGTACTCAGATTCACAATTTGAACGAGCTACTGTCGGTTATTTCTTGGCATTCAAGGAAACCAAGTTACCTGCTAGAAATATAGCATACCTGTAAGTTGAACGCCTGTTGTTGGGACATGTCGCCCAATCTGCGTCGGAGTAGGCCACTAAATCGCACATGGTGCTGCGAGAGAAGGATAAGCCAAACGAGAAAGATGTAGCGTAGGATTCTCTTCATGACTTGCATGTGATCGAAAGTTGGAGCATGAAGAAACTAACTAACAACATTGACGACGTAGGAGATATCTGGTCGAGTGATGGTGAGATACTGAAGAGCACCGACAAATGATCGATATTGAGTGATATTAGAAAGCAAAACTCCGGAAGCAGTGAGATTGTGACCAACCAGCAGAGGAGTAGCCTCGGGTTTTGCATCCAACAAGTCTGAGCGAAAAAGAATGTTGCACACGTACTTGACTTGAGAAAGGTAAAGGTCGTGAGGGGTGTATGAGACCTCCAATCCCAAAAAATAGCTCAATCGCCCCATATCTTTAATAGCGAACTCAAACTACAATTTAATTAGGAAATCACTTATGAGAGCTAAGTTGTTGCCAGTGAGGATAATATCATTGACGTATACTAGTAAGAACAGTAGGTCGGACTTGCGAGAGAAGATGAACAAGGATGTGTCATTGAGAAACCCAATGATGAGAGGAAATCACTAGATGCTGAACCAAGCTCGAGGGGCTTGTTTTAAACCATATATCGCCTTCTTTGATTGGCAGCCATAATTCGGATGATGAGGATCGGTATAGCTGGGAGACTGTTCCATGTACACCGGTTTGGATAGATGACCATTTAAGAAAGCATTTTTTTACTTCAAGTTCATGTAGGGTGAGAACCACTCGAACAGTTGCAACCTTAACTACCAGGATGAATGTGTGTAAGAAATCAAGACCCAGAAGTTTAGTAAAACCCTGAGCAATAAGTCGAGCTTTATCACGATTAATTGTACCATCAAAGAGATATTTGGTTCTAAATATCCATTTCAAACCAACCACGTTGATACCGGAAGGACGAGGAACCAAATCCCATGTTGCATTAGTTTTGAGTGCATCCATTTAAGCATCCATCACTGCAAGCCATTTGGGGTGTTTTGCAGCAGACTGGAAACCCCGTGGCTCGCATGAAGAAATGAGTGCTGAATGAGAGAAGTGGAGGCAAAATCTGCACGATAACGTGATTTGAAGACACCGACTTTGGCCAGAGTTACCATGGAATGACCCGCAGGAGGTTGCGGATCAGGAACCTGAGCGGGAGTGTGAGGAGAAGCAGGGAAGATGGAGGTGAGATCTGATAAGCTCATATTTATACTCACTTATCTATATTTTTCTCCATTGTTTCAGTGCAATTTATTTTTGTTTTTACTTATTTCTGTGCATGAGACTATTTTAGAGGGTGTTATGCTTGTCATGGTCATATTTTGTAGGTTTGAGGCCAAAATCAATGAAAACTCGTACCGAAAGCAGTTGGTGTTCAAAGTAACAGTCATGAATTCTTACACACGTGGAATCTGACCTAATGGAGCATGTAAATAGAAATATCTTTGAGTTATCTTTCCAATGTAACTGGAATCGGATCAATCGAAGTTCGGGAGCACAAGTTATGGCCAAAATCGTGAGACTGCGCAGAAGGAGCTCGACACATGCATTCCTGTCGATCGAAATGCTCCCTGTCGATCGAAAGGGAGAACAAAGCTGGGAAGGACAACTCGAATTTCGACATGAAGCTTGTGTCAATCGACAGGCTCCTTATCGATCGACACAGAGGCTCGACATGGAGATTTTGGCCTGTTTTGGCAGTTTTTGCTATTTTAGCCCAATACCTAGTTAGGTCTTTTTCACTCCTCTATAAATAGGACCTCATTATGCACGAAATTTATCTATCTTTTCAGCATTATTGCACTTAGAATAATTGAGCTTTGGAGTTTTTACAAGACATTCAAGGTTCCTCTTTATTTGTAAGTTAATTTATAACATGTTTGCTTTAATTCTAGTCATGTTTTATGACTAGAACCCTAACAGGTTCTAGGGTTATGATTTCTTTCTCATGCATGTTAATTGATATCAACTCTCTAAACATGGATTAATTCTCTGATTTAATTTTATAATCTAGATTAAAAGAAGGACCGAGAGGTGAATTGAGATCTAGGTTTATAGTTAATAATTGATGGATCGAGAGATGAAAATTATTAACAGGAAGAGAGAATTAATTGTGTTTGTTTTCTGTCTCAAAAGGAAGAAACCTACATAGGAATAATTAGATAATTATGAGGTTGATTAATTTGGTGTTCTAGAGACAGAGAGGAGATAGTCATTAATTAATAATCTAGGATTTAAATTGCCCGACCAATGAATTAAATCCACAAAAATCTATGTTTTCCCCATTGCTGAGTTGATTGATATTTGCATGTTGATGACTAGATAATCAGCCCTAGAATCTATGCTTTTCTTTATTGTTTTCAAAACTCTTTAATTTCTTGCAATTGTCATCTTTAAATTCACAAACAAAATCCCTTTTCCAAAACCCTCAAACATCTGTGTTCTAAAAACTATGACTAGTACTTTGGATTTTTCGTTGCACAGTCCCTGTGGGATCGACCACCTTAGGGTGTAAAAATATTATTTGCTACTGTATTCTACAGTTGTTGGTCCCGGATTATCAGGGTATAACTTGGCAGCGGAAAATGTGGTTAATCGTTTCTTGCACTCTGCTGGTTACTCAGCTGACTGGGACCTTGTCAGCTGGTAAGTCAACTTGCACTCTGCGTACTCAGCTGACTGGCGACTGGCTCGTCAGCTGGTAGCTCAAGACTTAGAATATTTTTAGCCTTGTTTACACAGTTATATCAGTTTTCAGATATACACCAGCACTTGGGTGCTGGGTTTTAAATCAGTATGAAATGCAGAAAGCTGATAAAAGACAAAGGATTTATAGTGGTTCGATCAACTGATCTACGTCCACTCTCCAGTCGTAGCACTGGAAATTTCACTAAGAGTAATCGGGTACAAGCGTCCTACGATCTATCTCTAGCTGGTGAATGCCTCGTCCACCAGTTCACTAGATCAACCGCTCCCGGCCTTGTCCTTCTTCAACTCTGATCAGCTGGTGGAGTGCGAGCACGTCACTTCAACCTCCACAGCTTCACTGGGTGTTTAGTTCTCCCAAGAACGTATCTTCTCAATACGGCAAAAGCCCGTAATAACTCAAGTGCTGGCTGGCACAAGAGCTGCTGTGAACTTCCTCAGAAGAGAAAGAACACCAAAGAGATCAGAACTTACAAGCTGGAAGCTTGAAGTCTCGTGTTTGAATAAATCAACACACGGATAGCCTTTAGAAAGGCCTCGAAAGTGCTTTGCTTCTACTTGCTTGAGCGTAATAAATTTTCAGTCTTTCGGTAGGTGAAGAGTATTGAATGTCAGGAAGCAAGCATCTTAAATGTTGGTAGTTCCGACCTATTTATAGACGCGGGATCCCATTCAAATCTTCTAGCCGTTTGGACACATCCGGAAAAGGTCTCTGTCCTCGCATGTCCTTCAGACGGCGGCAGGTAGGAATTTCCGGAAAGTGCCATGCTTTTGTCCACTTTATCTGACATTGATCTCTTTATGTCAGAACGGCACTATTCGTCAGTACGAGGAATCGGAACTGGTGTCTTGAACTGATAGACTTTAAGGTATCCTCCCTTAAAGTCATACTTTGTTAGTTTATTCCTCAGACGAATCTTCTTTTTGTCTCTAAGACACTGGGAGAGAGAATCTGGAATTCTGCAGGTAACATCCGACTGGTAGATCATTCTGGTAATCTTGTGCTGGCAGTCTCTGCTGATGACTTGCGCTGGCACAATCTAAGTCTACCAATATGTCTGATGTTAACTCTTGGAATCTCCCATGACTGGTGGCTTCACCGCTGGTGAATAGTGTCAGTGAGAACACGTATTCTGCTGGTAGGATTTGTCAGCCGCCTGCTGGTGAAATCCTTCCCCACTGGTGAACAGTAGTCAGTCATTAGCTCTTTCTCATGCTGATGAACAGTGTCAGCACGAGACTTTGTCAGCCGCCTTCGGATGAGACTTTCCCAACTGGTGAACAGTAGCCAGTGGTAAGCACTTCTCATGCTGGTGAACAGTGCCAGCATGAGTCTTTGATCAGCTGCGACTTACAACTCAGAAGATCTAAACAGGACTTTACATTTGAGAACTAGAGCTATCTAGAGACAACTGACGCTGGTAGGACTTAGGATTTGATCCACCAAAACACCAAAACTAGAATCTAAACAAGTAGCTACTGGGGAAAGGAAACTTAGCCAAATTTCCCAACAACAGTTATCAAGATCGGGTGAGAAAAAGAAGTGGATTGACAAAGAGCACACGACAAAACCGCAGATGAGGCGGCCGAGGTAGGATGTTCGAATAAAGAAGTCAAAATATTATCCTAAATCA
The DNA here is from genome assembly GCA_026898455.1 of Plectranthus barbatus. NCBI lineage: Eukaryota > Viridiplantae > Streptophyta > Magnoliopsida > Lamiales > Lamiaceae > Plectranthus > Plectranthus barbatus. The sequence continues at coordinate 2,034 of JAPKLW010001628.1, read as the reverse complement.
CAATGAATCATATCTAAAACATGAGATGGACATTTTTCATTTAATTGAAACAGGAGATGAGAACTTTTAGTAAACTGACAATATTGAAAATTAGACGGAGATGGTAAACATGAAGTAACAGAGATATGACCCTTATTATGTAACAAAGAAATAAACTGATGAGAGGCATGACCTAATCTAGAGTGTCATAATTCATAGGAAGCACGCGTAAATGACTAGACTTCAAGTGAGCAAGAAAGGCTAAAAGAGCATGGGAGAGAACATATAGTCTAGCTTCACGGCGCCCGCTAGCTAAGATGGTGCGGGTGTGGCGATTCTGGATTTGAAAATAATTGTTAGAGAAAACGACGTCAACAGGATAATCAGAAATTTGCTAACGGAGAGTGAATTTTTGGTTAAGGAAGGAAAAACTAAGACATCTAACATTTGAAAAGATTTAAAGATACGAGATTGACCAATATGAGAGATGGGGAGATGAGCACCATTTCTGATAACTACTCGATCAGACCCAGTGTATGGATGAGAGATATCAAGATTGGAGGCAGTTGGCGTCATATGAGTGGAAACACCTGTACCAAGAAACCAACCCAAAGTATCGGTCGGAGTGATAGAGCATCTGGCGTTGAATGCCTCAGCCAGATTAGCAGAGGACGATGACGGTGCTGGATTGTAGTGATCCGGACAAAATGTGGCATAGTGACCATCTTGTCTACATATCTGACAGCGCGGTACGCGATAATTTTCATTTTTTCCACAACCATGAGTGCCAGGAGACTGAGGATTGTTTCCACTGCCTAGGATGCCATGAGCAGGATTAGGGTTCGAAGGCAGAAGACTTGCTGAATGTGTGTTGTCGTAGAACGCCACAACGGAGGAAGTAGAAAGTTGAAGAGAGTCTTAAAATACGGCAAAGCTTTCAGCTTTAGAGAGCAAATCACGGAAGGCTGGAAGGTGAGTGAGAGCCATTTGTGCGACGGAGAAGGTGACAAACGAGGGACCAAGAACTTAAGAAAACCAATGCATTTTGTCGGTGTCATCAACTGGACAACCGATCGCAGAGAGTTGGTTACAGATAGATTTGAATTCCCTATCGTATTCAAAAATCGAACGAGACCCTTTCTTAATAAGTTGGAGATCATCACTGAGGCTAATCTCACGGGATTTTGATTTATTGCTTAATGCGGCATCTAGGGCAGACCAAACATCACGAGAGGAAGGGCACCCTAGAACTTCCCCCATGGCTTCTTCAGTTAGGGGAGACAGGAGTAATCTGAGTAACCGCTGATCTTGTTGAAGCTAAGAAGCGTACACACGGTTCGGAAGAGGAGGGCCAGAAGTAGGAGTAATATGCGACAGAGGGACGACGATTGAACCATTGACATAGCCGAGTAGATTTTGACAAGTGAGGATTGGTTGGAGTTGAGGTTTCCATAAGAGATAATTGGAGGAGGAGAGTTTAATGGTGATCACATGTATTAGGGTAGCAAGAAAAGACTATCATTATTTGTAGCCATGAGGAAGAATACACGCCGAAGGAATGAAAGAGAGCGACAAGGACGAAAATATTAGGATCAAAGGATCAACGAGTTAGGCTGATACCATATTTGAGTAATAATAAATTACCACGATTTTATTGATAGATTATATGAAAATATATAGAAAAACAATGAGGGGAAATTAGGGGTGTAAGCGAATCGAGTAATGCCGTGCTCAAGTTTGACTCATTTAGTTTCGAGTCGAGCTTCGAGCTTTTTTATCGAATACTTTGATGTTCACGAACTTTATCGAGCTTTAATCGAGCCTAAACGAACTTTCTAAATTTAGAATATATTTTGAATTTTCTTTATTATTTTGAAGAAAAAAGTTATTTATTCCAAAATTAATATCATATTCATGTTCAAATTCTTAAGTTTTTTGTTATTAGAAAGATTTATCATTATTGTTACTCTTAAACAATGAAAATATTATTTTTATAAAAGTAACTATTTGTAATGCCCCCAAGCTTAATTAAGCTTTTGTAAAGATTTATATGTT
>JAPKLW010001627.1:119990-171716 GCA_026898455.1 Plectranthus barbatus | reverse complement strand
TCCCACGACTGGCGAAAATTGAGTCCAAGCTCTCAATTTGGTTAAGGTCGCTAGTCTGATCATCAAGTGGTATCAGTTGCTAACTGATGAGTTTGCCAGCAGGACGTGCTACCAGCAAGTAGTTGATTTCTCAAGTGGTCTCAGTTACTAACTGATGATGTATATCTACAAGGTGGTATCAGCTGCTAACTGAAGAAATTATCATCAAGTGGAGAAATGGCTCTTCAATAAGTCGTATCAGTTGCTAACTGATGAGTTTGCCAGCAGAATGTATTATAAGCATGTGGTATCAGTTGCCAACTGATGAAGAGGCCAACCAGTTAGGGGGAAGTATGCGACTGGCGTATGCTGGTGATGCCCAGCCAAGCCAGCTGTCGCAGAAATGGCGGGATTGTTCGAATCCGATAGCGTATGCGGATCTCCGAATTTAATGCGGCATTTAATGCCACATTTAATGTGCACAGTGGCTGCGCAGTCCGACGTTTGGTTTCCACCAACTACAGCGCACCACGTCAGCACCACGTCGTGCAGCACGTCAGCACGACCACGCCCGTCAACACAGGGAATCGGGCCTGCTGATGACCGTAGATCTCCGCGTGCTGAGCGTTGATCCTGGTCGTAGATTCCTGCATGGACTCGAGTATAAATACTCGAGACTCTTCATCGGAAAAACCTTTACGATCTTTCAAGTTTTTTCCAGCCCTAATCTATCTCATTCTCTCTCAAAATTCTTAAGTTTCCTGAGATTATGGCTTCATCTTCACGCCCCCCAACTGATAATCCCCCGGAAGACAACCCACCTTCCACATCTTCATCGTCTGGTGAGCCCAGACTACCAGTTGCCGAGCAGCACATGCCGACGTACACCGGCATTGTGAAGATTGAGGATATTGACTATACTCTTCCGTTCGCTCGACTGGTTCAGCTGAACAAGCCGGCAACCCGTGATCGGTTGTCAAATGCCCAAGTCAGAGCCGCACAAGTTCAGAAGGAGAAGATCCTCAACGAAAAACTGGCCAGAAAGAACTATGGGGAGGAGCTGATCGAGATGATCGATCATGAAGGCCTCCGACAGTATCTGACGGCGGCGCCCCAGACTTTCCATCCGCACCTGGTGGCGGAGTTCTACGCACGGGCGGTGATCGCCGACGGCGGACGGTCCTTCACCACTTCGGTGTTTGGACACCTGATCACCGTCTCCCCCGAGTACCTCGCCGAGATGTTCGGGCTAAGGAACGAAGGCGAGGATGTGGCTACCTACCTTCAGAACAACACCGTCGAGTTCCAGAAGCGCTGGACCCAGTGGAAGAAGGCGGAGGTGACCACCTTCCGGACTGGAATGAGAAAATTCGAGATGGACGAGTTTTGGCAGATGGTGTGCGACATAGTCGTACGAATGCTGCAGTGCGAAGTGGGGTCATACGCAGAGCTGAGCATCCGGAAGTTCTCCGTGATGAGTGCCCTTGCTGACGGGATTCAAGGGAACTGGGCCGAATTCCTTTACGGCCGGCTCCTGGAAAACGTCGGCAGGAACATCGACGTTCCGATTAAAGGGAGGTTTGCCCATTCCGTATCCTTTGGGCTTCGTATCAGCCGCCTACTGGAGATGGAGTTGGGTGATGGGGTGGACCAGGGTGAGCAATTGGTCAGTTCGGACTTCATCCCTCCGACCAAGGAACAAGCCAATCTCCCCCGCCCAGACTACAAGAAGCCCAGGAGGCTGAAGGGGAAGACCTCAGTGAATCCTTCTGAGGGTGTCTCTGAGGAAGATGAGGTGGATGAGGGCGAGCAACTGCCAGTTATGGCTCGCCCGCTGACTGAAGAAGAAAGGGCTGCGCTCAAGCGCCAGCGAGAGACTGAGCGTCTCTTCGCCCAGCTGGGAGATGCAGTGGATGCGGCCACTGGCATCCATCCCCGGGACATCCGCATCGTCCCTACTGACGAGCCATCCCAGAAGAAGCCCAAAAGACCCAAGAAGCATCAGCATCAGCAGCCACATCAGGCACTGGTTCTTGGTCCAGCTCCAAGGAACATATTGGGACAGACCCAGGAGGAGCAGCTGGAGATTATGACCCGGAAGAGGAAGAGGGTCCAAACCAGAGCTCAGCTGGTGATGGAGCAGGCTAAGAAGGAGAGAAGTGCCTCCATTGTCAGAAGGAAGCAAGCCAAGGCAAGGCTGAAGGCCTTGGCAGCCCAGCGAAGATTAGAGGCTGAGCTAGCAGCCCGCGATGAAGCCTATGCCAAGGTGCAGGCTGAGCATGAAGCCAGGCGCCAGGAGGAGCTGGCTGAACAGCTGAGGCTGGCAAACAAGGGCAAAGGAAAGGCTGATGAAAGTCCAAGTGCCAGCCCCCCAGCTTCCCCACCACCAGGCGAGATTTTAGCAGAAGATACATATCAGCGCCTGCTGGTGATGGGAGTCGACGAGGACATCATGTCCATAGTCGAGCACTACCAGCCGGATGAGGAAGAGGCTGGGAGCCCGCTGGCTGCGCAAGGGGATGCCAGCGGACGCAGAGTTGCCGAAGAAGGCCCGCTGGCAGTGCAAGGGGTTGCCAGCGGAGGAGTTGATGAGCGGGCGACCACCCCGGAAAAACTGGCGGAGGAGAAGGAGGAGAAGGAGGCAGAGAAGGAAGAAGAGATGGATGTGGAGACTGGTGCAAGGACTACTGGGAAGGCTCCCATTGTTATTTCTGATGATTCTGAAGACGAGGAGCCACCAGTTGTCCAGCACTCCACAATCCAGAGGATGGAGCCCAGGAACCTGTTCCCAGATTTTGCAAAGGAAGGGAAGGCTCAGCTCGGTCGTCAACAGTCCCAAGGAGCCTCAACTTCTGGACGACCAGCGACATCCTCACCAGCACAGCCTCGACGTGCTGATTCGCGACCACGACGTGACATAACCGTCAGCGTCCTTAATTACAACGTGGTCGACGCTGATGAATATGAGGAGATGGTCAATGGACCCCATCGGTGGGAGTTACGCGGAGAAGAGGCCTTCGACACCTCTCAAGTGCCTGTCTACAGCATTCTCAACATCATTCCTCTCCGCGGGCTCCCCCACCAGTCGGTCTTAGCTTCACGCATCCAGGACTGGTGCCTGCCCCTGAGGCCGATGGAGTTCTACAACCGTACTCTGTATGAGTACGCAGAAAATATCACAGTGGAGGTCGAGGATGCCGTTGATTTTGACATGTTCAATGACTTCCGGTATCTGTGGTTTGTCAACCCGACCCTGTACTGTGAGCTGCGGCGATGGAGGATCTTTGACCGTGTGGAGCGGTATCTCACGGTGGAGAAGCGCTCAGTTCTGTACGCTAGGCTGGGGCTGCAATACTGGAGGAATGAAGAGGACTGGGCGAATGAATTCATGGATACATTAACTGACGAGCCAGAGCCTTTGTCCCTTAGGCATGTCCGGCGGCGAGTGCAGAAGATTCTTGATTATCGCCTAAGGACTGGCAGCTCAGGACTCCCGAGGCCAAGGCGTGTCCGAGTGCCCTTTCTCCAGTTCCACCGCACCAGCCGGGGCTTTCAGGTGGTCTACGCTCTCCGAAGGATCCGAATACTGATTGCCCTCCCACCGCTCCTCCTCTACTTTGCCCGTCTGTTCGATATGGCAGCCACTGAGTTGCTAATTGATCATGTGGTGGAGGAGGATCCCTCTCGCAGCAGATGGCTGGTCCCTGCAGTCGCTGGTGCTCCGAATGTTGTGGAGCTGGAGCCCGTTGACTGGGTGGAGGCGGACTTTGCAGAAGAACAAGTCCCACCAGCATCAGCTGAGGTGCTGGTGGAGGAATCAGCTGAAGAGTCAGCGTCAGCAGCAGCAGCAGCACCAGCAGCCGCTGCAGAGAAAGTTGTGGATGGGGCATCTGGCGCTGATATAGTGATGGCTGAAGCCTCATCTGTTGAGCCCCCCACTTCGATGGCCCTGTCAGCAGAGCCTCTTTCCGAAGTCCATCCGCCTGCGCAACTGGTTGCTCTCATTGATGCCAGGATGGACCAGCGCTTTTCTTCCTACCGAGCAGAGATAGCGCAACAAATGGAAGCTTTCACCTCTGGGGTGAACTCCTTTTTGGCGCGGATCCAAGAGGGGGAAAGGGCGCGAGCAGTCGCTGATGAGGAGAGGGCTCGGCTTGCTGCGGAAGAGCGTCGCATTGCTGCTGAGGAGCGCTTGAAGAGGGAACAAGATATGGCGGCTCTTACAGAGATCTTGAGGAATTTAGCAAATCGCAATCAATCACCTGGATCCTCATCTCAGCCATAAGTCTTGTACTCTTCATTTTTTGTGTAAGTAATTTTGTATCAGTTAGACTAGTCAGTTTTTAATCCTGTACTTGTAATTGTAACATCATTAATGGATTTATTACTGACGGGTTGACGACAATTTCTCATTGTCCAACTAATGTCAACTCTTTACTTACCAGCTGAACTTACACATTCAGTGTAATCAGCACCAGCACTCATTTTGATACTTTGTTGATTCTAACCTGGCTCAGAGTTTTACTTCAAAATTTAATCGAGCAATATCTCTCCCAGTTTGAGGGGGAAGATTTCTAGGTTAGAGCTGATGTGAGGAAGTAGTTTCATGGGTTTAGATCTGAAAGGTTTATTTGTAAAAACCCAGAAATGCTTTGTAACTTTCCTCATCAGCTGAGTGCTCGCTGGTTAGGCTTTGATCGCACCAAAAAGGGGGAAATTGTTGGGAAATCTGGCTAAGTTTCCCTTCTCCAGTTGATAGCTTAGATCTTAGATTTGGTGTTTAAGTGTTTTGGTGGATCAAATCCTAAGTCCAACCAGCGTCAGTTTGTCTCTAGATAGCTCTAGATCTCAAATGTAAAGTCCTGTTTAGGTCTTTTGAGTTGTAAGTCGCAGCTGATCAAGACTCATGCTGGCTACTGTTCACCAGCATGAGATGTGCTTACCAGTTGAGAGAAGTCTCACCAGCAAGCGGCTGACAAAGACTCATGCTGACACTGTTCATCAGCATGGAGTAGAGCTATTGACTGGTTACTGTTCACCAGTTGGGAAGATTTCACCAGCAGGAGGCTGAGAGATCTTACCAGCAGAATATGTGTTCTGGCTGACACTATTCACCAGCGGTAAAGCCACCAGTCACGGGAGATTCCAAGAGATAACATCAGACAAATTGGTAGACCTTGATTGTGCTAAGGAAAGTCACCAGCAGAGACTGCCAGCACAAGATCACCAGTATGATCTACCAGTCGGAGGTTATCAGCAGAATTCAAGATTCGCTCTCCCAGAGTCTTAGAGACAAAAAGAAGATTCGTCGAGGAATTAACTGACAGTGTATGACTTTAAGGAGGATGCCTTAAAGTCTATCAGTTCAAGACACCAGTTCCGATTCCTCGTACTGACGAATAGAGTCGTTCTGACACAAAGAGATCTGTGTCAGATAAAGCGATCAAAGGTATGGCGCTTTCCGGAAATTCCTACCTGCCGCCTGCAGAAGGACATGCGAGGACAGAGACCTTTCCGGATGTGTCCAAACGGCTAGTATTTGAATCTGAATCTCACGTCTATAAATACGTGAGATCCAACAGCATTCAATACTCTTGCCCAATCTTAGCCACTCTTGACCTACCGAAAGCTCAAACGCATTCATATCAGCGTATAAGCAATCTTTCGAGGCTTTTCTTAAAGCTACTCCGTGTGTCAATCATTTGAACACGAGACTCGAAGCTTCTAGCTTGTGAGTTATTGATCTCATTTGGTGTTCTTTCTCATTCCGAGGAAGAACATAGCAGCTCTTGAGCCAGCCAGCTCCAGAGTTATTACGGGCAGTTTTGCCGCCAGCAAGAGTCAAGTTCTTGGGAGAACTCAACACCCAATCAGTCGGAGGAGGAGGTTGAAGTGACGTGCTCGCACTCCATCCATCTGACGAGAGTTGAAGAAGGACAAGGACCGGGAGCGGTTGATCCAGTGGACTGGTAGACGAGGCATCTACCAGCTGGAAATAGATCGTAGGAAATCTTGTACCGGATTACTCTCTTTAGTGAATTTCCAGTGCTTCGACTGGAGAGTGGACGTAGATCAGTTGATCGAACCACTATAAAATATCCTTGTTATTTACTGCTTTCAGCATTTACTTACTGATTTAAAACCCAGCACCCAAGTGCTGGAGTATAACTGAAACCAGTTTATAACTGTGCAAACTCGACTCTAAAATTTTCTAAGTCCTGAGTCATCAGCTGACCAGCCAGTTGCCAGTCAGCTGAATACTCAGTTGCCAGTTGACTTACCAGCTGACAAGGTCCCAGTCAGCTGTGTAACCAGCAGAGTGCAAGAAACGAACTTACGTATTTTCCGCTGCCAAAGTATACCCTGATATCCGGGACCAACAAAGGTCTCTAACGAGATCACAGTTGATAGTTCGTTCCACTTCACCATACGTTCGCACCAAGTCCATCCAGATTTCCACAGAGCTACAATAGCTCATGTATTTGAGCCTGAGTTCTCTAGAAAGGTTATCTGAGATTAACTTGTAAGTAAAATCCTCAGAAGCCACCCAACTATCATAGAACTCCTTCTCTTTTCTAGACACTTTATGGTAATGTGGTTCAAGTGGCATCATAGTAAGAACAAACATGTGTTGCTTAGTCAGGAGAATATATTCAATGCAATATCTCCACTCATGGAAGTTCGGACCAGTAAGAGGATTGAGAGCAAGTATATGATCGACAGTAGACATAGACATATCTGAAACAATAAAGAATCTTAAATAAGAACATACATGTTGAACTTCGAAAACAAATGCATTGAAAACCTTTTAATAAATCAATTACAAATGTTTTCCACTAATTGCCCAAGAGTTCCCACCGCAAGCTACACTCGTAGACGTTTACGATGTCACCCTCAACCAGAACTGCGGGTTTTAAGCCCCAATTCATTTAATTTCACTACCATGTAAGGAAGCTTTTGATAGTAGAAATTAATAATTAGTGAAAGCCTTAGACCAAGCCATCTTTACAAGAACAGGGATGCGATTCATGCATTATATTCTAAGATGCTTCTAAGCGATTAACCACAAATTTAACTCCGGCCAAAAGAGACAGTTTAGCATGGCACGTAACCATACCGCAAAGCCCTCAAAGCTTTTGTTATCTTTAATTTAAATCAATCCTAGAATACTTGTGAAAGAGGTCTACGCAAGCTACACTCGTAGACGTTTACGCAAAGCCCTCCCACTATTCACGTGATTTAAATTATTTGTCTAGAAATCCCAACAACCGTACCCATGCACCTCCGGGAACTAGCAAGCTACACTCGTAGACGTTTACTAGAACGAGAGATACACTTACAGCCTAGGACCGCTTTGTGGAGGTCTGTTGATTTTAATTAAAAAATCCGCTTAGTATTTTTCTTTTAAAAGGTTTCTTTATGCGCACACATAATTTCTTTTTGTCATTATATTTCCCAAATTTTTGCATGTAATTAAACAAGCCCAAAAATTCCCAAAATATAATCCAACAAAAGAAATTAATCACATAAGCATGCTTGGAAAGCTGTAAATAATAAAAGCAGTAAATCATGCTTTTCCTATTATCTACACATGCTTAATTGCGCACATAAACAAATCACATATCATACGAGGACAATTAAGGCAAACAAAAATTCCTCGTGGCCCCAAAAAAATAGAAAATAAAATTCTATTCTATTACAATTTGAATTTTGAATTAATTTGGATAAATCTAAATCTTTTCAAATCTTTCCAAATCTTCAAGGGCTTCCAAATCTTCAACCACCAAATCTTTTGGGATTTAGGCCTTTGTGATATGATGATTTGCCCTAACCCTAATGCAAACCCTAGGGTTTACACAGGATTGCACAAACCACCAAAACACGAGCCACCGCGATGGGACAGCAGCAGCCGACGACGACCAAAGCCGCCGCCGCCCGCCGCCCGCTGGCGCCGCCACCGCGTGCGCACCGCGCCGCGCACGCTCGCGCGCGCGCCTCGCTTGCGCATCCCCGGCCTAGCCACCGTGCTCGCCCGCCGCCCGACCGCCCACGATGCGCACCATAGTGCGCCATCGCCCGCCCCGTGCGCGGCCCTGCGCCGCCGTCACCCGCGGCTGCACGCGCGCGGCCGCCTACCGCCGCCGTGCACCGCCCTCGCCGGCTCCGTCTTCGTTCTTCGTCCTCGACCCGTTCAATTAAATAAATTTGAAAATTACAGAAACTATTCTATTACAATTTTCAAATCTACACTAATCATGGATTTTCTCATGATTTTACAAAAACAATTCAGCCCTACACGGATAAACCACCGCGGGCTGAATCAACGGGTTGCCATGAGGAACAAAAACCAACATCCACAATAACAAATTCATACATGCATAATTTGAATTTAATTATGAACAACAGAGCCATAAATCAGAAACCTGGCTCTGATACCAATTGTAGGGTTTTACCGTGAACCGAATCACCAAAACCGAATGAACCGGATCGGATCTATGGATATTGCTCACAATACAAATTCACAAAACCCTAGCATGCTCCTATGAATTTAATACAAGATTGTGGATTTAGGGTTTACCGTTATTCCGTAGTCTCTGAACCGATCTTTCGCGTTTGAATTCCAAACTTCGATTCAATCACGCGATTCGAATTTGTCTGCGGAAACAGAAATTAGCAATCTAATTTCAAGATTAAATTCAAAAATCAGAAAAGAAGAAAAGAAATCTGTTCTCTAGATTAGATCTTCAGATCTGTATCCCGACGCTGTTCAGATCTACTACTGGTGAGGACTCCGTAGATCTGTGGCTTGAGCAGGACCAGAATTCGAAAATTCTCCTCCTTTTTCTTCTCCAAAATCGGCGCCTCCCTCTCTCTCTAGGTTTAGTGTGTTTCAACTGCTTTACAACTTATGAGAGAGAGCTGTCTATTTATAGACCTAGGGTTTAATCCCTAATGGGCCATTTTGGGCTCACTTCAGCACACTTATTTGGGCCAGACCTGGGACCTAATGCAAATAATAAAATGGGCCTATAAATTAATTAATTCCCATGTCCACAACCCAGGACACAATTAATTAATTAATATTAATTCTTTTTCACCACAGAATTAATACTGACCTACCCCTTTATTACCACGTTGTGAGAACGGGTTGCATTAATTGAGAATCCCTATATTTAAGGTTACCGGACATTCATTAATTAATCGGAGCCTCTGACAAGCTCTCAACTTTTGAAAATCACGTATTAAAAGTTCACACAACTTTTGAAGCATGTTTAATTTAATTTACACAATTTTTAACTACATGATTAAATTTAGTTAACACAACTTTTACGTATTAGGCAAATTTAATTTAATTTCATAAATTTTTATTTAATTACATTATTTATTATTTAATTAGATCTCAATTTTGATTTAATTTCATGATTTTCTTATATTTAGTTACGCGGTATTCTGTTATGATTAATTTTTAATTCAATTTAGTCTTAACTTAATTACGTGATTCTTAATTTAATTATATTATTTAAAATATAACTTGATTTAAACTTTAATTTTTTTTTAGCTACATGATTTTAAATTATGATTATATTTAAATTTTAATAAGTCTTATCATATAAATTCAAATATTTATGATATTTAATTATTTGAAGTTTTAACTTTAATTTTTAATTGTAATGTAATTGCCATATCATGAACATTTTCCAAATGAAAATTTAAACTAAAAGGCATTCAGTCTTAACAGTTTCTATGGCATTGATATGTCACTATGATAACATTACATAATTGAATTTAGTGTAGAATTTAAATTCATAAATTTGACACTATGAGATATAATTTCATAAATTGTTAAATGTGGTAGATAATCATAACCACTTTTTTACTTTAATAAAAATGTGTTTATTTGAACTCACACATCTAACTGTCCTTAGTAAATCCAACTCACGAGTTATAACCTCTTAATCACAACAAAGTGTTTTCATCATTGTACTTCGAACAAATAAATTTTATCAATCTTATAATACTTTAATTATACTCACTTATTGTTTGATGTTATTTTATATTTAAATTTTTTTAAATAATACATATATTTCTTATAAATTATAATAATTTTGTGAATTTGGTGGTTGTTGTATATATGTCAAATACAAATTAAAGGGAGTGAAAGTATAAACAACTTGAAAACATAAATCATCAATAATTATTAGAGGATGTAAAGAATTAGTAATAATTAAATATTAAATAAAAAATGAATAGTGATATATTTATATATTATTTATTTCTTATATATTTTAATTAAGTTATAATAATAAACTTAACTATAGAGGATTCAACTCTGAATCTCTAATTTACCGAGAAATGAGAATTATCATTAAGCTAAAATACATTGGATTCATAAATATTATGAACGATGTTTATATCATTGAAAACTAATAAAATATACTTATGAATTTTAAAAAAAAGGTTTGCTTAATCTAAGATTAAGCAAACCTGTTAGATTTATGAATAAACAAAATAAACCTGCATTTATATATTTATCAATAAATTTAGCTCACTCATTCGAATTTGGGACTGTGTGTATTCTGCATATTTATGTTTAGCTTATATCAACAAGAATTACAAAGTAAAATAAAACTTAAAATCCATTAATGGTGAAGGATATCTATGTCTATATTTTCAACTTCTTTTTATGGATAAAATTATTATAACCACAACAAGACTACAACTATAAATGATGCTTAACATACTATATTTTTTAATAATTAAAATGCAATAATACGTGCAAGGCACGGGTGAAATAGTAGTGTATATAGACAACGTGGAATTTTGTAATAAACTACGTGAATTCCGCATTGTCTATTAACTTATTTATTGTAGTGCATTGCTAACTTATCAATTTATTACCTTAAAATTTTTGGGGTTTTTTTGGAAAGATTTTTTAGCACGATTTTTTTTCTTACAAATGAGGGAGAAGGTTGTGTTATATAGCCATCAACTTACCTTCCATAAGGTTGTAGTAAGTTGTATAAGTATCTACAACCTTCTAGCATTCTAAATGATTCCAAACCCAATTTCATATCATTCAGCAAGGTCCGGTGTATCTCGTTTCTTCATATCGAGTTTTAGAATACGTCTAGAACACTCTGTAAGGGTTTACTGCCCTAGGGACATATTTGTGACACTTGCAATTTGGAGTTGTCATTAGGTTTCATGTTACAGGTTATGTCTCCCACATACATACTTATGTTTATTATTCTTCTATTTTTTTTTTACATTAATTTAAACTCATATCGGTACACCTATGTTTACTTTATACATTACTTCTTTTGGCATGTGACTTGGTTTGATGTGAAGTATGTGCTGGCTTTTAGGGCTTACGGCTTGATAGAAGGCAAAACTGTTTTCGGAGGTGTATATGTGTTTGCTGTTAAGTTGTGCGCTTTAGTTTCAGCTAGCTACATATGATGTTCTTACATAATTGTCATTTTTTTTGTCTTTAGACTCTATTTCATTATTGAAATTATTATATTTTATTTAATATCTTTTTCATAATTTTAAATTATTGTATTTAGTAATTTTATAAAGTGTACATAGCCCTGATTGATTGGTTGCAGAAACAGATCTTGAGTTAGCAATGTCTTGCTTCTTTTGAGAAACTTAAACAAATTTAATAAAAAATTATTTTACTGTTGTGTTATTGATAGAAAATATATTATTGGCTACACTAAATTTTGTTTTATTGATGAATATATATAGGAGTTACAAAAGATGTGGAAGATATGTAAAATACATAAAAGATAAGCTAAAATCCTAAATATATCTCAAAAGATATAAACTATCATACATGGAAGATTCATGCATATCTACTCTTTATCAGTTATGGAGCTTGAGATTATATCAAATGTATAATTAAAGTAATCCACATAGTTCTGGACCAGAATATATGAGGATATATCAAGCAAAATCCACGTAAGATTATTTTTAGGGATGTTTCCTATTGTAATCTATCTATCTATATATATACTAATTAAGAGTAGTCATCTACTGTAGCGCATCTACTGTTGAGCGGCAAAACTACTGCCTAAAATTTCATCCACATGCAATAAACTCAATATAAAAAAATTATCCCATCATTCATCTCAATAAATAAATTGTCACATCAATTGCTTGAAAAAACATCAGCACACATGCCAATCTTTTCTACATACTTTCTCACATATACGTTTTTAAAAAATAGTACTGCTATACCATACACCAATAAGTAATAACCAGCCATCGTCAACAATTATAATATTTAAGGTTTAATATTTATTAAAATTTTAAAATATAATTTATATTTTAGACTTATAAAACTTTGAAAAACACTCTACAGAAATCTAACTATGAAAACCTTTTTTTTTAATGTTGAATTATATTTTTAAAAATGCCCTCAATGCAAATAATTAATTTGTAGTTACTATATTATTTTGTATGTTTATTTTGATATAATCGTACAAAGAAGTTCTATGTAAGTAAATTGTAAAATTCAACAATCATTATATTTTTAATAATATTTTTAAAATATTACTCCCTCCGTCCCGCCCGAATTGCTACACTTAACAAATTGAGTCTCTCGCCCGAATTGCTACATTTCTAAAAATAACAATTTTTTCACACTCAATAATGAAATATTAATTCCACTTACACTCACATCTTTAATTCCCGCGCCAAAAGAAATGTATCAATTAGTACGGGACGGAGGGAGTATTGTTTATTCTTTAATTGACATAATTTATCATATCTTTTTCATATGCTCATATATCAATTTAATTGTCTTTTACATTGATCATATACAATTCTTACTTAAGAATTTTTGCTTTTTAGTATGGTTTTAGTCAATTAATAACACATCGGCCATATATGTTTTATACTGCGTAAATTTAAATCTCACATCCCAACATCTCAATTCAAATTGGAATACATAATTTATTGTATACAAACAATGCATTTGATTCACTTACACTCTGAATTGAGATACATAATCTTAGAATCATTCATATTAAAATTATTTGGTTCGTTTAATTTGATGGTTTGGAATTATAATTCAACAATTATAGTTGAAACATCAAGTATTTCTTATTTTGAAAGAATATATTCTGTGAAACAAACAATTTATGCATTAATGAAATAATTTTGGAATTGTAACAATAAAACAATCGATAATATATCTATAATATTATAGCCAAAATGAGCTCATAAAAATATATAATCAAGAAAAACAATTACGTTAAACATGAGTTATGTTATTCATTATAATATGTCAGTTAACAAAATTTTAAATAAAAAAGTAACTTACATATTATTTATATTAATAAATAGTAATATGATGAAAAAAGCATACATTTAAATATTTAAAAAATATTATATTGTACAATATTATAATTTAATATAATATATAATTTAAATGATAAAAAAATGATTCGGTCTAGCCGAAAAAATCAATTTCCTTCTACAAACTATCGGTCAAATCAAATTATATAATTTGAAAAAATGGTCCAGTTCGATCAAGATTTAGCCATAAAAACCAGCTAAACTGACCAATTTTATTTTGATTCGGTTGATTTGACCGGCTTTGACCAAATTGAGTTTATCCCTAATTATAATCACCCATTACTTAATAATTACATTCATTACTTTATAATATAAACTCACCAATATCAAATCAATACTAAAAATATAATACTTCCGTGCAACGCACGGGTGAATTACTAGTTAATATACTAAATAAGAACAGCCAAATTACTGTTCATTTTAGCGGTAATGGGACAATTTTACCGCCTATGTATCATGCAAGCTTAAAATCCATGCAAATATAGAAACAAATCTTAATGTTACCATCTTTTTAAATACTGCTCAATAAAATTCAAATGTGTAAAATATTACACCATCAAATGTGTAAAACTACAATGATGTCCAGCTGTCATCAGAATTTATATTAATGTATGCTTATACTTTTAAATTTGAGCCGAACTGAAAATATTTAATATCGTGATTAAGAAGTATTCAGTTGTTACGGGCCTAACTCCCAATTCTAAAGTAAATTAATTTTTTTAACTAAAAACAATAATTTATTTTATGGTATAAAATAATACTACAAATATATTAAATCCACAAAATTGAATAATTTTCCTATTTATCGCTAAAAGTTATAAAATGATATATTACTTTTATTTGCTTATAATTTTGAGCATATATACTAAAATTGTTAGTTATTTTGGTTTAAGATTTACAATGTCAATTTTCATCAAAAGAATATTAATTGTTACTGTCCAATTTTAAATGCTCAATAAATAATATGATAAGCATAGCTCATACTAAATTTTATTATATATAATAAAAATATTAAATTTCCAATATTATACATAAAGTTTGGATGTAAAAACATAAATTATGAGTAATATAAAAATATACTACTCATAAAAATTATGAGTATAAAAATATACTCAAATGCTTTATGCAATGAAAGTAGATTGATTATTAAAAATAATGACGATCACATATTGAAGCACATATGTTCACATCACAGGTTGTATTTAGATATTAAAATTTTGATTATAAGTTTGTCACTGATTTATTAATTTCAATATCCATGACAATCAATAAAAAATTATGGTCAATAATTGAAATATTATAATTAGTTCCAATATCCAACAATCAATAAAAGTAATAGTTAATAATTGAATCAAGTTGACTTTTTTTTTTAAGAATTACATTGTAATTCATAAATGTTATTTGTTGTAGTTTCAGGGGTTTTAAAATTTTAATTTGTTTACATCGATTGAAAACATAGTGTGGCTACATTACTTACTACAATTATAATAATATTTGATATATGAAATTAAAAGAGGTATACTCATATTTTTTTTATGATAATTAATACAATAATTTCGTACGACACACGGGTGAAGTTCTAGTTAGGATGAAAGTATAATAGGTACTAAATCAATTAAGATTGATATTTCTTGCTCCAATTTGATTTTGTTATTTTCCTATATATAAGTCAACTTTTGTAATCATTGTTTTATGTCTTTTCCAATTTGATATTTTTTATCAATATTGTATCTTATTCCATATCATTTATGAACAAGTTCCACCTCCCTACATATACTGATAACCTAGTTGGCCCTTGCAAACAGAATTTTGTGTCAATATTTCTGCATAAATTGCATCATTACTCCTATGAAGAGAGAGAACTAAGGGGGCGTTTGGTTGGTGGGTTTCGGAACGAGGGAATGGAATGATTCCGAAACCCGCTGTTTGGTTAAAGGGTATGGGAATGAAAATATGGGAATGATTCCCAAATACTTGGGAATCACCAAAACCCTCCAAAATGGTGGGTTTTCATTTTCATTCCCATATATTATTACCAAAATTATTTATTTCATATTATTTTATAATTATTTTCTTATTTATTTATTTTTATAATATTAACCTAAAATATTATTATATTAATTATTTATTTTTATTATTTATTTATTTTAATATGATTATATTTTCTTAATTTTTTATTATTAAATTAATCATTTATTTCTTATTTTTATTTCATTTTATTTATAATTATTTTCTCATTTATTTACTTTTTCTTTTTTCTTTTTTAATGTTTTTCATAATCATATTATTTATAGTATCATATGTTATTATAATTATATAATTATTCTTTTTAATATATTATTATAATAATATTATTATTATTATAATCAATCATTTATTTTTTATCTTAATTTTATATTTCATAAAACAAATAAAAAGATAAATAGATTATTTATTTGTTTTAATATGATTTTATTTTGTTATTTTTTATTGTTAAATTAATTATTATTTGTACACTTTAATTATATTATAAACCTATAAACTTAAAAAATAAATCATCAGAATTGAAAAATGATTCTAAAACTCATCTAGTAAACCAAACATCAGAATTGGGAATGATTCTCAAAAATCAAACCCATACCCATTCCCTCTACTATCAAACCCATACCCATAGTAATTCCTGACAGTTAAACCAAACGCCCCCTCAGCTTTGGAGCTTCTAATCTGCAGCAAACAACATAATTGATAAAAATATACGAGAGAGAATAAACTGAACATCACTCTCTCAGAAACAAAGTCTTAAGTGTGCTGTCAAATTTATACTTGTAGACCTATTTTCTGCTTGCAATCTAAATACCCACGATGCAGTTTATACAGATTAGAAACTACAGATACACATGCACCGCTATGAATTACATGCTACCAGAGACTTTTTCCAACTCTTTTTCATCTTCTATGGGTAGTTCTGGTGAATGATCAAACTGATCTCTTGTTATGAAAAGTGGATGCGGCTGTTGGTAGGGGGATTTCAAGCTCGACTCGAGTTTTGAACGTCGCAGAACCAATTCTTGATTGGCAAAGGCCACATCACTGCTTCCTCGTTTCTTTTGCACTGGCCTCCCACCAGGGCTCTCTACTGGGGAACTTGCCTGGCACCCAGAATCAGGGGTCAGCGGCTCGTGATGGGAGAAGGATTCGTCAAGAGAGAAACTCTTCGAAGAGGCATGTTTATCGGCAGGCTTGTCAACCAAATGTGATTCAGATGTTGGGGCAGGGGTTGCAGGGTCTGTTTTATTATCAGGTTCTGGGCAAATGTCCTCTGTCACAGGGACAGATGCCCCTGATCCCGGGGCTTCGGAAAGAACTCCACTGATGCGCTGCTGTTCTTCGATAATTTTTTTTAAGTACTTTCCCTGGGCTTCTATTCGTAACTGCAGCTGTCTTTGCACCTGTAAGATACATCAGAAGTCTCATTTTTCACAGAACTTTGTAAATGCTCCCACCCCTCTTACACAATAAAGTAAAATCATGCAGCTTAAATTCATATGAAGAACAATTGCAGACATACATTTCGACATCTGCATTTATAACATTTCACTGCTGTAACTTTTCATCTGAATGTTGCTAAAGATAAAGAGGGCCTTCCATGTATTTTAAGACAACTTAAACTTATTTTTTAAAAACAAATTAGCAAACAGTATTAAAAGGATTATACCTCCAATTGCTCATGCAGTCGCTTTTGGACCTCCATCTGCAATTTGAGTGCTTCAGTTATTTGCATTCCACTACAAACAAAAAAAGAACAGCTTGTAATAGTGAGCAATTTTTAATCATAATATTGTAATAGAAACGGGATGGGGTAATAGGTTGACCATTTAAATAACATAAGAGAAAACAATGAAGACCCAAATGTCCTCTAATTTCATAAAATAGTCATAAAGACAATAAACTGTACACGTAGAGAATGATGAAAAGAGTTGTTTCTACTCACGATGAACCATTCAAGCCAGGAAGCATTTCGCCTGATTCTTTCTTATCAGCTTGTATTCCTTTATTATCAAATCAAGTCAGACTTATCAATAATAGAATACACAAAAAATCTCAAAATTTGAGAAAGTTTCAAGAACAAAAATGACAATGAACAGCTGGAGCATAGAATGTAAAACCACAGTATTATAACCTACCATCAGAAGAAGAATCTGGAAGATACTTTGCAAGCCGGTACTTCTGTTTCAGAACATAAAAATTAGTCAAGCTGCAAAGGAGTCAAATATATCAGACTGCACGGTGAAAATTGAAAGGGATTCTATGGGGTGTAGACCTGCAAGTGGCTTTTAACATGGTAAATTGTTAAACCTTGAACTCCCATAACTCTGAGAACACCTTTAGGAGTAGCACCTGAAGATGTAAGTAAAGCATGAGAAGTTTTCTAACATAATGAAGACTGCAATGGGGGTTTTCCCACCAAATTCTTAAAATCCATCATTAATTGGGTAATTTTCAGAACATCTAAAGATTTACACGACCTTAACAAATTTATACAACATACCGAGCATTATGCTCAAAAAAGAAATATCTTCCCCTTAGCTACATGGTTATATCCACCATGAGCTCAAAACCTAATTTTACAAAAGTAAACTCTGTGTAGAAGCAATGATACCTGTTAATAAAATGAACAAAAACTAAATCAACATTTTTCTGAACAAAATTGAACATTTTTTCATTTCTTCCCTCTTTGCTATTATCTTCGGTGTAAAAATAATGTTGTCAAGGAAAAAGAACTCACGGTCTGGGCCACCAAGCTGCGCTACAGCATCAACAAACCGTTCATGAAGCTCATGTGTCCAGCGAAGCCGCTGCTTAGACGCCAAATTTGAATTGTTGCTCCCACTGTTAGCTCCACTGATAGGATCCATTGCATCTAACAGCTGACTCTGAACAACAGGATTGCTGCGAACTAAGGTTGAACTAGGAACACTATTGGGCTGATACATATTACATTAATCTATGGCAGGTAGAAGATGAAGTCAATATAATATGACTGAAACAAGTGCAGTAATCTTGAGATAAACAATTGATGATTTAACTGTAACAAAGGCAAACACTTAGCAATAGCATTAAACAGATAGCATGAATTGCTTTCTCATCATAGCTTGGGAGTAGTGCAAAACAATTCAATTGTAAACTTAAGCATGGCACATAGCAGGCAGGTATTGCTACCAAAACCAAGTTCTATTAATATAGCGTAGCCCATAGACACAATTTCATTCTGAAACAATTAATAAGACAACAGAATGTAACACGCTTTAAAGCACTCATCTTTTAATAACTGAACAAAGGTAGATGGCTGTACTCAATTTTTACAGAAAAAGAAAAAGCGAGAATTTGCTGCACACTCTCAAAATCCAAATGCTCTACATCAACCGAAAAGGAGTTGACCAAACTCTAAAACCGCGATAGCGTGTAATTAACTTCAGAAAGTCAGGTAGAAAATTTAATACACAAAAAAAAAAAAAAAAACGAAAGGGGAAATTAATACCCAGATCTAAAAACTCGACGCAGCGTTCCTCCAAATTTGTCAAGAACATTAGCTGGCGCAATTATGCTAAAATCCTGCTGCTAAATCCGAAGTTCATGAACCCAAAATCCTCGGGGAGAAATATTAAATTGAGTTGACAATAATAGGTTATTTAATTACGCAATCGTGTGCAATGAATTGAATGACGACTGAAATCGGGGAGAACTGAGCTGAAAATTGCAAGACGGGAGGGAGTTCGAGCAAGGGCTATGAGTTCCGGAAAAAAAAAAAAAAAAAGTAAATTTTTACGAGGGGGCAACGGAAACTAGCTGGGGTGGGGGGGGGGAACGCCAAGTCGTGATATATATATATATATATATATATAGAGTTGTAATCATATCACAAGTCCTTCTTAGATGGGAGAAGAGAATAAATCATGACCTTTGATTTGATAAAATAAGTGGTCCAGATTTAATATCTTTATTTATTTTGTTACTTAATTTATGAATTAATTTATTATAATAAGGGTAATTAGGTAAGTTAAACATGGGGACCACAAAAAAATCTTATATTCTCTTTTCATTTCAAACTCACGTATTTCTCTCTTCAACATATTATCTCTCCTCTAATTTCCTAACAAAACTTGAATTAATCATATCTCATTCAATTTAAATTATTTTTTAACATACTGTATATCAAATTAAAGATAATTTAATTATCTTTCAAACGAAATCACTATTGCATATGTTTCGAAAAAGATAATCGTAGTAAAAATAAGATACTGCAACTATGCATATGCAGATAATGCATATTTACAAGCTTAATAATGCAACTTATATCTGAAAATATATAAACATGAAAATATGCATTATGTAAGCCTGTAAATATGTATTATATAAGCCTGTAAATATGCATTACATACCCAGTTGCAGTATAATAATCACAACAAAAACGTTTCTCTGAACTTTTTCATTATTATACACATGCATACATATTTTCGCTCTTGTTGCCCCGATCTTCTTCAATCTCTCACCTCTAAATTGCGTTTTGTGTTTTTTCTTTTCAATGAAGTGGAATTTCTGGAGGAAGAAAAAGATTTTACTTGTCGTTTGTTGTATCAATTTCCTTGATTCTATTTTTCTGATTTTTGCCGATTGTGGGGGAAGAAGTGGACTGTGGTGATGGTGGAGAGGTGGCATCAGCTGTGGCTGGTCCACCTATCGAAAATCCTGAAACTGCAGCTTGAAGAAGGGCTCAACGTTATTCAAGGTAGTTGTAATTTTTTTTTTGCCAATATTACCCTTAATTTGCAAGTTTTTTATTCTACCGAATGCAGCTTTTAAAATCTGGCCCCAAATTGATCACAACCGTCCAAATCATGTTTTTAATGGTCCAGATTCATTCTCATCTCCCATCTAAGGGGGACTTGTCACTTTAACGCGCCCCTATATATATATATATATATATATATATATATATAGAGGAGGAATTATGTAAAAAAAATCTTCCTATGAGAAAAAAGAACGAATCGTGTTCATCATTAGATCTAAAAGAAATTAATGGTTGATATTGAGTCAAACAACAACTAAAACGCAATCAAGCAATAAAATAATCAAGCAACAATTAAAGCACAATCAAGCAACAACCTGAATATAATCAAGCAATGTCGTAATTGCAATCAAGCATATTTCTCATTTTCTCACGTTAAGACCTTTCTCACCGGATCCGCTCTCAATATATATATATATACCGGATCCGCTCTCAATATATATATATATATATATATATATATATATAAAGGTCTTAACGTGAGAAAATGAGAAATATGTTTGATTGTGTTCATGAGGTTGCTTGATTGTATTCATGTCGTTGCTTGATTCCAACGTTGCTTGGTTGTGTTTTAGTTGTTGCTTGATTATTTTGTTGCTTAATTGTGTTTTAGTTGTTGCTTGTTTGAATATCAACCATTGATTTTTTTAAATCTAATGAACATGATTCATTTTTTTTTTCTCACATGAATTTTTTTTTACATGATCCCTCCTCTATATAGAAAAATATATTTTATTTAAATTCATACAGTAAAATACTTCCATTACTACACGCCGCCAAAAAAAAAAACAATCAGCAATGTAAAAATATACAATCGACCGATTTCTCTTTCAAAGTAGTTAATTTATATTTGAAATTGATTCATTCATATTTCTAAAAAAAAAAAAAGAAAATTGATTGTTTTCATCATAAATTGATCGATTTTATCAATGAGTAGCTTAATTTTCATGAAAATCAATCAAATCTCAATTCGTAATAACAAAATAAGAATTGGCTGATTGAATTTATCTCACTCTCACAGTAAAACAAACAAGATCCGTGAAATGGTATAATTCAGATTTTTTGCCTTTCGATAAACCTAATAATGGAGGAGGATGAGATGATTGATCTCGAGATTTTTGTTGGAATGTTTGATAATGAAAGTAATATTGTTTTAAATGAAAAATAATTTAGGATTTAACAAATTATTTAGATCGAATTTTAAGTGGTCAAATATTTTATATTATTTAAATAATTTACATAAAATTAATTTGCTTTTTGAGTAGATAATTTATATAAAAAACGGTTCAAAGTATTTAGTAAAAAAATGGAAGTATAATTAAAGAAAAGGTCAACAGACACACGAGGGAAATAATAAATAATGAAAAAAAAAAGTGTAAAAAATAAGCAATAAAAGGGAAAAGTGAAAAATAATCAAAGTAGAAATTTAAAGAACTTAAAGAGCAAACATTCAAGAAGTAGAAAAACATAATACAACCCACTTTTCCTTTAGAGAAAATTCACGAGAAATTATATGCAAATAACATAAGTGTGAAATTAAGAGAAAAGAGGTCCATTCTTGATGAGGAAACAACTTCAGCTTAGATTTACATGTTGAGATGAGTTAGAACTAGAGCTAGTAAAGTTTAAACAAGGCATTACCCACAAATAAGCAATTAGAGCCGAGTCGAGTCGAGTTTAGCCGAATGATCTTTACACACCACATCCAGCTATCCCATGGGAACTAAACTGCAGTCTGCGTAAATCTGGGTCAGACTCTCCCCATACAAATGAGGCATTATTTGTTGAAAGCATTGCTCTCTTTCCTCCAACAGGGCTCTCGTGGGACGTCAGGCAGCTCTCCGTCGAGCAGTCAGCAAGACTGGGTGGCACGGGGGCTCCCAACTCATCCGCGGGTTGCTGTTGAGGACCATTATTCGGTGGTGCAGTGGTCCCTCTCCCTTGATCCCCATCTCCATCCTCATTTGCTCCGAGAATCTGGTCAGCAAGCATCTTGCAGGCTCTTTCCAGCATACTCATGTATCTTCTCTCAGCTTCTTGCCTGATCTGCAAATGCTTTTCAGCCTGCATTGGATGATGATAACCAAGTTCATTCATTTACAACTCATTCTTCTCAATTCAATCCCCTCTAAGACTTACTTCAACTTGCAGATGTAGTTTGCTCTGAACTTCCATTTGTGCTCTCAATGCCTCCTTCACTTCCAAGCCCCTGTGCAGATTTTGAGATGGATTTCAGGTTTATTACAACAGAGTTTTCTCAGACAACAGTTTTAAATCCTTACTCATTTATGTCAGATGCTTGTAAGCTTTGAGGAGAGCTGCTGGTGCGAGGGCTGTCCAGAAGGTAAGCACCTGAAAGTAAAATACCATTTGGAAGAGCTGAATTACTAAACAGCAGCATGTTAACAATCTTGCTTTCTTAGCCCGGGTAATCAAGATTCGGTTTGAGAAGTATTTATGTTACTAACGCTCCCTACTTATCCTCATCAAGTTTCAAAACTAGGAGGGCTGGGGTAGATAGACTCGAGAGGTCATTTCAGCCTAAGGTTAATGGACCTACCATCTTTCGAAGCCTCACCAAATTCTTTCCCAGACTGCTTGCCTAATCTGTATTTCTGCAAGATAGCATGAATATGATGTCAGATTCAAGCTTCATGTATGTACAAACAAAGGATTCGAAAAACGAGGAAAATGAAAATGAAACCATACCTGGAGATGACTCTTCAAATGAAACAAAGTGAGCCCCTTGACACCCATTGTACGCATTATGGCCTTAGGAGTGGCTTCTGCAGAAAGAGTGAAGCTGAGTCAATCAAATTCAAACCTCCAACAAGCGGAAACTAGTTATATTCAATAACAGTTTTTTTCGCGAATACAGTGACAATGTTACTGGTTCCAGTCCACCAGCATTCAAGATTCAGACTGGGATTGGAAGAGTTCATGATAGTTGGAAACATCTGTAGCAACATAAACAAACAATGGACTTGGAAGACTCTTTTCCTACACGAACGATGAGACTACCTTACATGACTAGGCACTAGCAATCACCCTACCGTAAAGCTTCAAGACCTTGTGAGGAACAGGAAGACCACTCCATCTCGTGATCACAACAAAGATTAACACATTTAAAGATAGGAAGACATTAATACGGGTAACAATCATTTTCTAAATGTATTGTTTCGGGGTGGCATATGCTGGCTCTGGTAACAAACCTCAAACACTACAGCTTGATTACTATTTCTCAGTATATCAGTCCGCCAGAATGACGAGTGAACCCGAGATAGAGACATCAATAACTCGGTAGAAGCAACCTGAAGATCTTGAATAAGAGTTGATGATTGAACAAGCACTAGAACAGAGACAATCCCTTCTCATTCAGACATGTAAAAAATAAGGTTACAGCCACCCATTTTTGTAATGCCGCATTGTTTTACATAAAAAAACATGACACAGATCTTTCATGGAGGAAACAAGAAAACCAGCACAAGATTAGCCACAACTTGCAAGCATATTTCTTTTCTTTTCTTTTGCTTACAAGGTTGAACAGAAACTGTAATCTTCCTAATCTGAAATTCGAGCTTCACACTGCCCTAATTTTACAAGTGCCCATGTTACTAAGCAATCCACAAACTCAACAGCATAAATAATCCAGAGATTCAGCATTCTTTTCATCAGCAGCAAGCTCAAGAATCTATTATCCGAACAAACGATCGATCAAATCAAAATGCGCGAAAATGGAGTCAACATAGGCGCGGAAAACACAGAGAAAAAGAAGCATTTAAAAAAAAAAAAAAAAAAGGGAAAAAGGTAAGGAATGCTGACTGTTGGGGCCACCGAGCTGAGTGACGGCGTCGACGAAGCGTTCGTGGAGGTCAGCGGTCCAGCGAAGGCGGGGCTTTGGGTCGGAGGTGAGGACCAAACAGGGGTCGCCACCGCCCCGTTGACCGTAGCCGGCAGCCCCGTTGGGAACCTGAATGTTCTCATGGGCTAATATGGCGTCGCGCGGCTGAATCAATCTGGGAAACATCGGGGCGGCGGAGCTGTAAGAGGTGAGGGAGATCTCGAGTAGCTCGCCTCAATGATCTGGGTAATGAGTAGACAGGCGCTTGGGTTCTTGGAATTGTTTATTAGCTGCCATTGCTTTATTAATTTGTGTAGCAGAAAGTAGTGAAATGATGGGAATGGCAAAAGATTTGACTCCGGCCCTACCTAATGCGGCGATTTAACCCCACGGTGAAAATGGAGGGCTCTGCTTCTCAGTCACGGGCAGTCACAAGAGTTGAAGAGAGAGAAAACAGATGCACCCAACACTCTTGTCTGAAAAAATTCAGATAAAAGTTGTCCAATATATATGATTGATTGATGATTATAAAAAAAAATCATTTTTTAAAACAAAAATTCAAAGAATTCACAGCATGGCTTCAAAAAATGAAATGAGTAAACAGAATACAATCAATACATGGGAAAATAAAAAATTCTAGAAGCGATAGGCATGCAAATGTTTAGCCCATCTTCTAGCCATGAAGGGATCGTGATAATCCCAGCTTTCAGCGCTGCTAATCCTCTCACCATCTCCATTATCACTCACATCTCCTTTCTCCCCCGCGTCGACGATCACCTCGCCTCGTCTCACGCATTCTCCATCCCCTCCTCCTCCTCCTTCAATGTAGCTATACTCTACACACACGGCGCCGTAATCCGGTAGATATATCGGTATGTTCCTCTCCTCGCCGCTTCTTAGTTCTTCAATCCTCACAATCCTATCCCCATCACCCATCCTCATCTGGATATCTCTCACCGCTCCTCCAAGCGTTCTAGCCAAGAACTCCTCGAACTGACGCATGACGAAACCGTTCGACGCGCCGAAGCCCAACCCGACATGGAACCTGTGGATTGCAACTGATCCAACTTCCATGTCGAACTGCTGGTAGGATCGAGCTGGGGCTGGGCTGTCTGTGAGATGCAGGATGCAGGATTGTGTGTTCTTGTGAAGACGGTCGCCCAGAACCTTCACTCCTTTCTTCAGCCCCTCCACCGGATCCGCCTCCCCCGTGTAGAAGAGACGGTCGATGACTCGCAACGCACTCCTCTTCCCACACGCAGTCGTCCGTCTCAGCGGGAAGACGCGCGCTGCAGCGGAGGAGTAGGTTACAATCGCTAGCCGGTCCATGGGGCGGAGGGAGAGAACCACCGCCGCCATCGCCTGCTTCATCAGCCTCAGGTGTGGGCCGTTGGGGCTTGCGACCAAGACCAAGTCTGTTGCTGGCTGGTGTGCTAGTTTTACTCGAAGGTAAGCGCTATTATCCGGCGAGGAGAAGCCCTCTGCTGCGAGTGGCGAGGAGGAGCTGGAAGAATGGCAACCGTGAGTAGGAGGGGCGGTGAGGAGAGAGAGATGGAGACGCGGCTGGTTGGTGGTGTGGTCGGGCTCGACAGGGTCGTCGTCGTCGTAGCGAGCGGCGAGCAGAAAGGAACGGCGGTGGACCCGGGAGTTGGCGATGGAGTCGTCAAGAATCTGCAGAATGGGGTCGGCGTTGGCGGAGAGGAGGGAGCATCGTGGATTCAAGTTGCGAGGGAGCTGGGTCCAGTGAGCACGACAGATGGGGCAAGTCACGCTGCCATGGCGGACATTGGAGGTGATGCAAGCGAAATGGAACGCGTGGAAGCACTGAGCCGTGAAGATCGCCTCCGCCGGACTGTCGCCGGAGCTGTAATTCAAAGGGTCCAGGCATATCGCGCATAAACTCTGCAACAATTAAGCCATCAGTTTCAACAGCATTCATTCGTCAAGATTCAAGATTCATCATTGTTGTGAGGTTAAATGCACCAAGAATTAGGTATTATTGATCGAGAATTCAAGATTTTAATTAAATAGCATTTATCATAGAATGAGGAATATATTAATGTTGTAACTGTAGAGAAATTAGAAGGGCAAAAAATATGATAGAATTTTTACCTTATTAGAAGAGGGGCTAGTGGTCAATTTGGCATGGGCGGCAGCATCAGCCGGCATCTTCTTGCAAGAAAAGTCGACCCTTCTCGGATCTTCCGGCAAGCCGGCGTAGATGGGTGAATCGCAAGAGATCTTGAAAACAAAAACAAAACAGTTTTGTGTGTAAAAAAAAAAAACAAAAAAAACAATAAAATAATGCATCCAATCCAATCTGTTATCGAAAAATGGAACCATACAGAAATCTTGGGAGTTCATTCACATTGATGAAACGGATTCTTGCAAGAAAAATCTGCGCAATTCGATTCAGTGCGTCTGAAGAATGTGTTTGTTGGAGAGAAAGAGAGAGAGAGAGACTCACAGTAATAGTGGCAGAGTTGTCAACATTGGTTTGTTGTCTGAGGCAGAAAGATCCACATTTCTGCACAAAAAACTTCTTGACTGCTTTCCTGAATTTCCGGGAGGCGCCACCACCTTCTCCGCCCATCTCCGCCACCCAATTAATCTTGTATCCACCAATTGAATCACACAGACGAATGCAGCAGCTTTTCACAGTTGGCAACCAAGCAAGCCTTTGACGCAAATAGATTGCAGAAGACACAGAGTGAGTAACAAAATTCCCCTGCCATTTTCAATTTTTCAGTTCATCATAACTCTCACTCTCTCTCTCTCTAGAAAAACGAGTTAAATGCAGGATTGTTCTACAATGATATGATTGAGAATGAGGGGCCTCTGCTCATCAACTTTTGTGGACTGCTAATAAATTCAGTCCCACTTAACACATTTCCCATATCAAAGCTACATTCCTTTAATTACTTTTTCCACTTTTATTCAAATCTTGGCATTTTCTCCCAAGTTTTATTTTTAATAAAGATCTTTCCAATATTGTTTTTATATTCAACAGGAGCTAAATTGTCGTTGTAAAAAAAAAAAAAAAAATACGAAACTGTCGCATGTATTTTTGTTGACAATTGAAGGCTCCAGCTTTTGTGGGGTCTCTACTAATGAACTCTTGTTTCACGCGTATATGTATTTTGTTTTAATAAGATATGCTCCCCTATTCATACACTACCTTCGTTCCGTTCCATTATAATAGGTCATTTTCATTTTGACACATTAATTTTGAAATTAGTATTTAGTAACTAATTGTCATTAACAATAAAATTGATAATTATAATTAATTCGTTTAAATCTTAAATAAATTAATTATCATTGTCATTTTTATTATTAACCATAATTAGCTACTAAATAATAGTTCCGAAATTAATATAACAAAATAAAAAGGGCCTATTGTAGTGGGACAGAGGAAGTATATATTTTCACGATTAATATAATAATATTATACTCCCTCCGTCTCACCTCAATTGTCTCACTTTCCATTTTCGTCCGTCCCACCTCAATTGTCCTCTTACTTAAAAAATTAATTTTTTCACACTCAATAATAAAATATTAATTCCACTCAACTTACTTTACACTCACACTCCTTGATTATTATGTCCGGTCTACCCGGGACAATTCAGCCGGGATGGAGGGAGTATAAAAGATTGAGTAATTTAAAAATATGGTAAAAATAAATAATTTTTTTAATACGGCACTGACATTTGACACATCAATTATTATTTATTACCACATGCACTCCTGCCGTAGAGGAGCATTTTTATTATTTGAACAACCTCATTTACAATGCTATCCTTAATGGGTAATAAACAGGATATGGATTGTCTCATTTAATGAAATGTAATATGGATAATCTCATTCAATGGGTTATCTGTATAGTCTATAAAATTTTGACTATATAATAAAAAAAAGGGAATAGTTTTTTTTTAATAAGAAAAAG
This sequence comes from Plectranthus barbatus, assembly GCA_026898455.1. NCBI lineage: Eukaryota > Viridiplantae > Streptophyta > Magnoliopsida > Lamiales > Lamiaceae > Plectranthus > Plectranthus barbatus. The sequence goes on along the minus strand of JAPKLW010001627.1, from coordinate 143,762 downwards.
TTAATGACGCATTGAAAAAGATTATAACGATTATTCACACTTAAATTTTGTGTTGTTTACTATAAATCATATTATTGGAATTGACTCAATTGAGTGAATATGCGTCAATTAATTATCCAGATATTAATTTGGTTTCGTTTCTTTTTAGGAAAATGTGGTAATTTTGCATTGTTTTAGAGCTTAATCAGATTTTTTGTAGTTTAAATTTCATTAATACCGATAGATGCAAGTCTGTCACACCTAACACTTTTTTTTAAACATTATCTTAGAATTCAAATCAATTGGCTCTCTTCATTTTCCTCATCCCCATTAAGTAATTTGAAGACAAAACTTACCTAATTATTTGGCCATTTCTCCCTCTCACTCTCTCCAATCTCAAAACTCTTCTATCCCTCCAAATTAGGGTTGATAATTCGTGCGTGTTGGGTTGTTATCGTGTCGACCTGTTAAGAACACAAAATTTCGTGTTGTGTTCGTATTGGATCGTGTTACCTATTATTTATTTCTTAAAAGATTTTCGTGTTCGTGTCTTATTGTGTTCGTATCAGATTCGTGTCAATATTGTGTTAATAGGTAATTATCGTTTCGTGTTAACAGGAAATTATCGTTTGTAATTCTCAGGTTCTTAATAGATAATTATCGTGTTCGTGTTCGTGTCGTGTCGCATCGTGTCGTGTTTAACCCCATTATTATCGTGTGGGTTCGTGTCGTGTCATCGTGTGCAGGGGCGGATGTAGAGCTCGAGTATTGTGGGGGCTCGATCATAATTTTGTGGGGTCGATACTACATAAATTTATTTTTTTTAAAAAAAATACATGTATATATAAAAAAATTTCGAAATGCCGTGGGGGCGGCCGCCCCCGTGAGCCTTAAAGTAGTGCCGCCCCTGATCGTGTGTCGTATCAGAAATTGACAGCCCTACTCCAAATATACAATGAAGAATAGAGAATGAAATATTGATTCACATATATAAATTATTTTTATCTCTAGAATATATATCCAGTCTTTATATATTGGAATTCTATATTTTTAAGTTTTTACACATATAATGTCTATAATAAATCTTCGAAAACATTTTTAATTCCCGTCTTAATTGAGTTTTTTGAGTAAAAACAAAGCATATATTGATATATTTTTTTTTTCGGGTTCTACTTTGAGGCCGACGGATTGAATTACTCCACATTCCATCAAAAATTTATTTAGTATGACTAATTTGATCCAAGATTTCTTTATGAAAATCATAGCAATAATTGTATAAGTTAAATCATACAATTATTAAAAAAAAAATTCATAACCCAAGAATCCAATAATGAATATTTCTACGTTCGCCACTTATATAAATGTATGAATGTGAGGTCATTTTTTTCCTTCATAGAGGCAGCCGGCAAGTGGGATCCACCATTAGCGTTTCTGTTTTATTTCCTCCGTCTCGTGCGAATAATTTTTTTTCTTTTCGACACGAGAGTTACGAGTTGTGAGTATAAAATGAGTTAGTAAAATTAAATTTTATTATTGAGTGTGAAAAAATTATCATTTTTAAAATGAAAGCAATTCTGTTGTAACATCGGATTGGGTGAGAGGGTCTATTCTACTAGAACGGATGGAGTATTAAATAAAGGAAGGGAAAAAAATAGCAATGTAAAATGGGAGGGTAATATGCATGGGGGTGTTGAATTTGGATTGTTTTTTTTTTTTTTTTGAATAAAAAATCTTAACCTCAGTAAAATATTTTCGATTTTGGAACTTCTTCGTCGGGTTTAAAACTTATTAATTATTTTTTGTTTTATTTTTAACATTGCATGCACAGTTTAAATGGAAGGGTAATTCTTTTTATTCTCGAATTCATGAATTCATGACATAATTAATTATAAGTAAAACTTTACCTATTATGCTTGGAGATAAGAACATTAGTTTTTCTTTTAATATTCTTTATGTCTTTAAACATTTTCCTCTGTCTTTCTACAACATATTTACTCCCCTTTTAAAAGTTGTAAAACGCATCACAATATTTATGTATTTATAAAATAGAAATATAATACTCCCTCTGTCCCAAGGGAATTGTCCCCTTGGGACATGGCACAATAATCAATGTAGTGGAATGTGGTAAAGATAGATAAAATTATTATTTTATTAGTTAGTGTGTATTAACTTTTCATTTTAGATAAGGGGACAATTCGTGTGGGACGGACGAAAAAGGAAAGAGGGACAATTCGTGTGGGACGGAGGGAGTAAATAGCAATATCCATCAAATCAACCTATTGGTAAGTAATATTAATCGAGTCAACCTATTATGTTTAGGTTTAATCTTATGAGATTTTGGAAAGAGGAATTTATGAAATATCTTTTATATCTGAAAAGTTATAAAATTTTCTTATGACATTGAACATTTTTCTCTATCCCTTAATCTTTTTAATAATAAAAGTATACCAAATATTTACTATATCTAAAAACTAAAATATAATACAATCTTTTAAATAATCACTAATTTTAAACAATTAATTTTTTTTATTTAATCAATGTTGGAACAAGCTTCAAATTTATGATTAAATGATTTTAAGAACATAATTCATTAGGAAATTTATTGTTAGAATTACAGTAGAGAAATAATTCTCTTTATTCCACTCAATGAATAATAATGTACAAGGAGATATATATAGAGAAAAAAACAAATCTATCTATCTAATCTACAAGATATAAATAATATTGGAAAACATGATACACAAGATATTAAAGTATCTATTATATCTCAAGACCCCCCCTCAAGCAAAGACGGACAAAGTCAAAGCTTGGAGCAGAAGTATTCGAACAGCTTGCGCGATAAACCCTTCGTAAATATGTCAGCCACCTGTTCATCTGAACTAATAAAACGCGTCTTCAGCTTATTGGAATAAATGAGCTCACGAACAAAATGATAGTCAATATCAATGTGTTTACCCGTTTGTGAGCAACCGGATTCTGTGTGAGGAAAAGGGTGTTGATATAAGTGAAACTCACAGCTCACGCAATAGACTTGCAATCCAAAGAACTTCGGAAGCCGTATTGGGGATGGCACGATACTCCGACTCACAACTAGAGCGTGAAACTGTAGGTTGCTTCTTTGTGCTCCAAGACACCAAATTAGGACCGAGGAAGATAGAGTAACAGTAGGTGGATCGCCTAGCATCCGGGCATCTTGCCCAATCCGCATCAGAATAACCACATAAGATAGGATCCCCCTTTGAGAAAGAAAAGCCGAAGCGGGTTGTGCCCTTTAAGTAGCGAAGGATACACTTTAAACCCTGGAAATGCTCAACAGTAGGAAACTTCTGAAATTGACTCATAGTGTTAATGGAATAGGCAAGGTCCGAGCGCGTGATGGTAAGGTACTGGAGGGCGTCGAGCAGAGAGCGGTAGAGTGTAGGATCATCAAAGGTGACTCCATCTGCTGCATAAGTAACGCTCGGTGCTAACGGTGTAGAGACAGGTTTTGCATCCGTCATTTTGGCACGTTGAAGAATGTCGAGGGCATACTTTGTTTGAGTGAGAAATAAGCCTGTCGGTAATGGTTGAGCCTCCAACCCTAGAAAGTAGCCAAGTGGTCTGAGGTCTTTGGTCAAGAATTCCGTGTTCAAATGAGCCATGAGAGCCAATATAGCAGAATAGTTGTTTCCGGTGATGATTATATCGTCAACAATCACCAATAAGTGAAGTGAAGTGTCTGATGCACGAAAAGTGAAGTGTCCGATGCACTACAAATAAAGCCAATAAATAGTAGAAATGATCGAAAATGTTGGTACCAAGCGAGCGGAGCCTGACGAAGACCATAAATTACTTTATGTAGGCGACAGACATGCGAAGGATACCGGGCATCGACAAAGCCAGGGGGTTGTGCCATAAAAACTGGTGTAGAGAGAATTCCATATAGAAAGGTGTTCTTGACATCTAATTGCCGAAGAGGCCAAGAGTTCATCACAGCAAGATTAATAATAATGCGAACGATGGAAGCTTTGACAACTGGACTGAAGGTGTGAGTGAAATCAAACCCAAGAACTTGGCTAAACCCTTGAGCCACTAGACGAGCTTTGTAACGGTCAATAGAGCCATCTGCCGAAAGCTTAGTTCGATAAATCCATTTCGAACCAACAATATTTGTGTTTGAAGGCCGCAGAACCAAGGTCCACGTGCGGTTGTCATGAAGGGCCGTAGTTCTTCACGCATGGTGTTTATCCATTCCGGAACTTGAAGCGCGGTCTTAACACCGCGAGGCTCAGGCAACGCTGCAGAAACAGAAAACACAGAAACCAAATTAATGTCAACCGGATATCGGGGTTTGAAGATCCCGAATTTTGCGCACGTTTGCATGGGATGACGACGTGCATGCGCGGATGTCGGAGGTTTGACGGCTTGCAGAATTTGAGGGAGCTCATTGGCGGGAGGAGGTGGTTCGGCATTTTTTTGCAAGGGTTGAGGAGGTTCGGTCGGAGGTGTTAGAGGCAGTGTAGAAGCTGGGTCCGAAAGGCATATAGGGCATGGGTCCTGATATGTGTTAGCTTGTAGTTGATGCATCCTTTTACTTTGAGTATCTCTTGCATACATGATTATAAAGATAGGAACACCTTGTTCAACTTCATAGCTTCAAGTGTATTGAAGCTACTTGAAACTGCTTTAACAAGCTCATTTGCATTTATGCTAGCGTGCTGCTGTTGCAGGCTCTGAATTGCTTTAAAAAACCCTAGGTCATTCACATTTAAATCTGGAGAATTTGCTGGTTGTTGCACTAATTTAATATTGAAACAATTTGAATTTTCAATAGCTCTAAAGTCTGGATCAAAGTCATTTATATGAGGTTTTGCATTATCCTGTTGTATGTAAATGTTATTAGTTAAGAAATCAGGTCATTTCTTCTTAATTGCTGGTACAATCTGAAATCACATGGAAATATGAAATGCATTAAGTACAATCAACATGATTTTATTAGGATTAACTCGTTTTTACATGCTTCACAAGAAAGAAATTGTAATCTTGTTACATGCTTCAATAAGCAATCTTTAATGATTTGCTTTGTGATTGACTCTATTGACATGATGACCAAACTTCCTGTTGCTCTGTTTTTGTTGTTTCTTTGTGCTGTTACCACTTCAGTAAAAGACCAGATTCCTATTTTCTCATAAAAAACCACACTCCCATTTTCTGAAAATATTGGTGGCAGACAACACACATAAACATGACTTTGGGGTGAATTTTTTTGCTTTTACAATATCTATGTGGATCTTGTTCCCTATGTGTCATCAATGACTTATAAACCATTTCTCATCAATATGAACCACATTATCCATATGCTTGATCTTAGAATATTCGAAGTATTATCATACTCAATGGCTTATAAGCTAAAACATAGCCTTAATAGTTTATTTGGGGCTCTCAATTCGGGTTTTATGACATTTATGTGAGCTCTGATCAGTTTTTCTTCAACCCATCTTCCCACAGTCGATTTAGAAATATTTATGCTCTCTGCTAGAGACCTAATAGTACCCCTCTTTTGATAATTTACTTGCTTTATTTCATCAACATTTACCTTATGCATTTGTTGCCTTCCTCTCCACTTCTTGTTTACTTTAATTACTTCACATCTTTCTTTTTGCTTTCTAGCAGCTTCCCAGACCCGTGACACTGTCTTCCGACAATAATTGAACGTTGTAGCAGCTTTATTTGTTTTCCCTCTTGCTGGTTTGCCATTTTTGCAGTTCATGAGAAAAAACTGCAGCACCTCTTCTCTTTGAAGAACTGTTAAATCTTTATGAACTCCCATTTTTTGGTGAAGTATTTAGTGTAAATTATGAATTGTAAATTTGCTTCTATTTATAGATGTATTTAAGTGGAAAAGCAGAAATATTCATGTTTAAAATAGGTTTATTTTGCCTCCAAATGTACTTCAGTTTTACCCCTCTTTTAATTTCGAATCTGCTAACTATTTTTCTTTTTTTTTTAATGTTTTTTTACTAATTCACTTACTAATCAAATCCCTAAATATCTATTATCACTATAACATTGGTTATTATGCCGGGAGAAATGAGACTATTCCAACTGGACGAAGGGAGTATTATTTTTATTCATTACACACTATTCTTCTAAAATTTTTAGGTTTTTGTGTAAAGAACCAAAAACTATTAGAAGCAGTAAACTAAATTCATTAACTCTACCTAAAAAAGGAATTGAGACCAATTTAGTCACATTTTAAATATTATTATCACAATGTACATTTTTTATTCTTCATTATTCTATTCACGAACCTAATGAACCTTTTTAAGATCATATTCAAAATATACATTATATATTGAAAGAAAAAATGTGTATATTTATAAAAAATAATCAAGTTTTAAGTTTATTTTTTGTTCTTATAAATAACGAAGCTATTTTTTTTTTACCATACTTATTACTTTAAAATTATAAAACATTAATTTATAAGCTTAATATGTTTATATTATTTCATATAACTAATTTGCTAACAAGCTGAATACTATACAGTTCAAGTCATTTCATGAAACGCTTTACTCAATAAATTCGAACAATTTTTTATCGAATCAACATTTAAAAGAGAAAGTCTCATGTAAAATGTCTCTCAAATGTGATGGAGTGAAGATTGAATGGTTCTCATTATAAAAATACAATTATTCTATCTTCATAAATGAGAATTTATTAATCAAATTCATCTTATGAAATGATCTCTTTCAAATAACTAACATTGGTTCAATTGTGAGACCCTAAATATTTTATACATATCCAACAACGTCAATAAAAGGAAATGATAAAATTTAAAAACTGAAAAAAACTAATTATTTATAAAGAGCTTAGAAACAACGTAGCACATGTTCCCTAATTTAAGCATATTTCGGTTTCTCTTGGCCAGACTTGGCGCCAAATGCAAACCCTTCCCGCAAGCGCGCGTGCTGCGTTCCAAATCCATGGACTGCGGAGCCAGATCTGAATACGTTTCCGAGTTCACGTCGTTCAGCATATTCACCAGGATTTCAACCGATTTCTCATAATTTGCGAGGCATTTTTTCAGGCCTAAGCCAACGCCGCCGGATTTGATCTCTGCGGCGATATAATTTCTGGTGTCTGTTGCGTTGCGATAAGCCAAGCGGAAGATTATGTCGACGAGCTCGTACTGGTCGGCGCCGCGGGTGCGGCTGTCGGAGTAGACGGCGGCGCGGCAGAAACTGAAGTCTGTGGTGTTTCTGCAGACTTGGATGGCTAAATCGGTGGCGGCGATGGGGGCCAGAAGGCAGCAGAGAGCGAGAGCGGCGGCGGCGAGGATGAGGGGTATATTGGCCATTTTGGAGTTGGATGAAATTCGGAATTGGGAATTTGATTTAAATAGAGGGATTTGGTTTGCGCAGTACAGAAAGGTTGAAGGCTGGTGCATGCTGATTCAGTGATTCGGGTATGTTCGTCATAATTGGTTTCCTATATCACGCAAAAAATCAAAATCGCTATTTCCCATGCATTTTTTATTCTATGAATATTATTTATGAATGTGAGCTTTTCACGAGAGATCACGAAATATGAACAGCATGATATTTCCAAAAAAAAATAAATAAATAAATAAACTTAAATAGTATTTCAATGATTGATATACTATGTATAAAAATCTGTAGATAGAAGTATATGGATTTGATCTCTCTGGTTTTATTTTCCTAAATTGTGAAAACTTATAACTGAACACATATACATGAACCGGCGCATTTACAACCAAAATGCATCTGCATTAATTTCTTTTTCTTTTTTTCCTTAAATGTATATTATCTATCTTGGGTGAAAAGTTGAAAACGCTTTAAATGTGACCAAAATATCATAAATTCATTGTTTTGGAAATATCTACACATATGTGAGTTTGGATTAAAAAAAATTTATTAAAAGAAAATGTATATTATCCAGCCCATATTTTAAAATGTCACAAAACGAAAAAAAATAGTCGTTTAAGATGGAGATAAACCTAACAAAAAGTAATTATATACTCGTAGTCAATTTTGTTATTAAAAAAATTAAATGTCAGTATGTATACACGAAATGATTTAAGTATTATGTTGTGTGGCCTAAAAAATAATTTAAATTGTGAAAGAAAAAAAAGAATACACGGTAAAACTTTGGATGCTGTGCTGATATTTATATTCAAATTTATTAAGATTCAATTCTTCGCTACAAAATTGGATAATGGATGTGGTGAAGCCCAATAATAAAATGGGCCCAATAAGCCGATATCCTACCAATGAATGCACTTCGTTTCCTAGCAAGTAGCAACTTCAACGTGTTTCTTACATATTTTTAAATGTCTGAGTTAATTTGGATATGAATAAATGAAAAGGGGAAAACATGTAAATCACAGATGATTCCTTCACCTGTGAAGGTGTCGTAACCGGATTTGACTGACTTGCAAAATCACAGAATAAACTTTTGTTCCAAAAAATTATTAGAATAAATATGTGGCGTGCATTGCTTCACAGCTCAATGTCGTTATCGAAAGATCTTGCATTCCTCAACACACACCTTAAGTAACTAGATTTCTCCAGTAAATGTGCAGAGCTAAGCTAGTCGACTCATCAGCATATCCCCATAAAATACTCAGCTGTAAGAATGCAAATGGCGGCGGTGGCGCCCTCATCGCCGATGGGCTTCAGCAAGATTTGTGGTTCAGTTTCTGAATTCTGTGGTCAGAGCAAATTGCAATGCAAGCCCACCGTTGGTTTCTCAAAATCTGAGCTTTTTGGTGGTTGTGTGTGTGTGAAATCTGGGAAGATTGGCGGCAGAGGGAATGCAAAGAGCAAACAGTCCGGTGCCCGCGTTGTTTCTCCCAAAGCTGTTTCCGATACCAGCTCCTCTCAAACTTGCCTCGACCCTGATGCCAACTCTGTACACATTCTCTCTCTCTCTAACTGGTTTAGATTTTTTACATTTGGCTTAATGTTTTTTGGTTTATCTTTGCCGCGCAGAGTGTGCTGGGCATCATTCTTGGAGGTGGAGCAGGGACGCGGCTTTACCCTCTGACGAAGAAAAGAGCAAAGCCTGCTGTGCCGTTGGGTGCAAATTATCGGTTGATTGACATCCCTGTTAGTAATTGTCTGAACAGCAATGTATCAAAGATTTACGTCCTTACTCAGTTCAATTCTGCATCTCTTAATCGCCATTTATCACGAGCTTATGCCAGTAATATGGGTGGCTATAAGAATGAAGGGTTTGTTGAAGTTCTTGCTGCCCAGCAAAGCCCAGAAAACCCAAACTGGTTCCAGGTATCAGAATAAGAATCATAGTGTTCATAGCTATGGCTTTGTTTCTCGGACCATTTATTATATTGAAATTTGTGGTTCATCTTATGGTGGTGGTGGCAATATTATTGATAAGTTCATGGAGATATGATCTAATGGTTGTTGTATGCCTTTTTTTATGTTTCAATTTGGGGGTTCTTCAGGGAACAGCTGATGCTGTGAGGCAGTATCTATGGCTATTCGAAGAACACGATGTTCTTGAATATCTTGTTCTTGCTGGAGATCATTTGTATCGGATGGACTACGAGAAATTCGTCCAAGCTCACAGGGAAACTGATGCTGATATAACAGTGGCGGCTCTGCCAATGGACGAGCAACGAGCTACAGCGTTCGGTCTGATGAAGATTGATGAGGAAGGAAGGATAATAGAGTTTTCAGAGAAGCCAAAGGGTGATGCACTACAGGCAATGAAGGTATACCTGCAATTGGAAACCACCATTATCTGTTGCTTATCCTCTCATTGTTGTAATTCTGATATCACAATCATGCAAGGTGGACACGACAATCTTGGGTCTTGATGATGAGAGAGCAAAGGAAATGCCTTACATTGCAAGCATGGGCATCTACGTTATCAGCAAGGATGTAATGTTGAATTTGCTGAGGGAAAGATTCCCTGGAGCCAATGATTTCGGAAGTGAAGTTATTCCGGGTGCTACTTCAGTTGGTTTGAGGGTAAGTCCGTGCTGCTTTTCGTGTCATGATCTTTTCCTCCCTAAGACAAAAGGCTAGTGTTGTTGTTCTCTCTCAGGTGCAGGCGTATCTGTATGATGGTTACTGGGAAGACATTGGGACGATTGAGGCATTCTACAATGCCAATTTAGGGATCACCAAGAAACCAGTCCCGGATTTCAGGTTAGTTTTTGCCTTATGATTGAAGCATATATACTATCTGATATTTTCCATAGCCAGAGTGTTATCAATCTATATCAAATGCAGCTTCTATGATCGTTCGGCTCCCATCTACACACAGCCGCGCTACTTACCTCCTTCGAAGATGCTGAATGCTGATGTTACTGACAGTGTGATTGGTGAGGGGTGTGTTATTAAGGTAAGACTAATTTGTCTGATCCTAAATGATGGTAGAGAAGAGAGAGGGGGAGTAGTGATCTGATCTGATCTGATGTGAGTGTTGTGGTTGTTGTTGTTTGAGGTGGCAGAACTGTAAGATTCACCATTCAGTCATCGGACTGCGGTCTTGCATATCGGAGGGAGCAATCATAGAAGACACCCTGTTGATGGGAGCTGACTACTACGAGGTAACATATCCCTTTTCTTTTCAGCTGGCAACAAAAAATGCAGTGATAGTGATAGTGATAGTGATACCAAATGTGGTGCACTTGCAACAGACGGATGCAGACAAGAGAGTGCTAGCAGCGAAAGGGGGGATTCCGATCGGGATCGGGAAGAACTCGCACATAAAGCGGGCGATAATCGACAAGAATGCTCGTATTGGAGAGAACGTGAAGGTAAGCAAGCAAGATCTGATGGAAATGGTGAAGGTGTTGGTGTTGATGGTGTTGTTTTTATATATATATATGCAGATAATCAACAGTGAGAATGTGCAAGAGGCAGCGAGAGAGACGGATGGGTACTTCATCAAGAGCGGCATCGTCACTGTAATCAAGGACGCCTTGATTCCTAGTGGAACTATTATTTGAAGATGAATGATATATTAAACTCACTAAATTATCTTCAATCTTTTTTGTACAACTAGAAGCTGATCCAACATGTATGCACACTACTATTCCCATTTTACCATTCATCATTCCTATATATTTATCCTTGAAAAAATCGGATCCATAAGGTTGGAGTTGGCAGAGATATCTCATAAACGCTTCAATGCCCATCATAAGTATGTGATAATGTATCCACGACTTATGTTGTAATGAATTAGAAAAAATAGACTTATGTTGTAATGAATTAGAAAAAATAGATGAAAATAAGAAAAAAAAAATAATATAAAAGAGTTGAAGTTAAGGTAGAGAAAAAATAAAAAAAAAAAATCCAGCCACTATTCACCATTAATGGTATATTGTAAATTAGCACGTGAATATATTAACATGTGTCCATACATACAATGGTCGGTGGTCAGTTGAATGAAACTGAACCACACCAAGGCTAATCAAGATCCATCCATAATTTACTTGTGAACTAACTCCTTACGTTTAAGTATAGGGATTTATTCTATTTTTCTTGTAATTATAAATTCTTATTTAGTTGTATATTTATGTTTGAATTATGATGTATTTCGATTTTTCAACAAAAGGGAAAGAAAAAGAAGAGATGAAAATTATGCAAGAAAAAAAAAACCTAAATCATCAAGAGTCATTGTCCACTCACATTTGATTAATGTTCCCCACACATCTAAACAATACGTCAACTGTCCCACAACCCACACATTAATTACCTCGATTCAAAGTAGCAAGTTTTTAATAATTTGATTGTTTTTTAAATGTAATATATGGCAGAATTCAGAAATTGAATACATAATATAAATTTGTAATAATTCTTTTTAATGATAAAAAGCTTCAAGTAATAAAATTGGCATTGCTAATCCTAAGACGAAGCCACCGTTGTGCTAGGGGACCACAATCTACAGGTTTTTATTAAAAAAAAATTTATACAAATATTTAAAATAAATAATAAATTATAAAGTGCAGATCTCACAAAATCTTAATTAAACTTACAGGATATTAAAAGTTGGCAAAAACTTGCGTTAGGCAGGCCTAAACGGTTTAGGCGGGTTTTATCCTACCCAAATGGGTTGACCCATCCCAAATAGGGTTTATTAATCCCCAATTAGGGTATATTATATGGGTTTGGGCTTGGGTTAATGGATAAAACCCGCCTAAATCATTTAGGCTGCCTAACCCAAGACCTTCCCTTAAAAGTTTATGTCCGCCCCTACTCTTATATAAAAAATTGGTAACATATGATCTAATGTGAATTTCGGGTATTTAAGAGTTTTCTTATTATATGTAATCATTAATAATTCATTGGAGAAACTGATACAATATTGGAATATGATTTATCATACACATAAAAGTTAGTCTCAAGGGGCACTTCTTTTCTTTCAAGGAAAGCAAAATTCAAGCTTGTTTGTGAAGATAGGAGTTGCTAATTATTATGAAATACATAATTTATTTGCCACTTTTTCAATATCACCCCATACAATCATGATATAATTTGTAAAAGAAATAAAACAGTAAAAATTAAATCACCAAGTGAATATAGATCTTATCTAAACTACTTTTTATATAAGCCCATTAACTAGTAACCAATAAAACTAAAAGACTATATATAAATTCGGATTTGATTAAATATCAATATTTTATTTCAAAATGCGTAGTGTCCACAAATATTAATTGTTATTGGAGTAAAGGAGTAAACATTGGGATTTGATGGTAGTGGTTTTATTCAATCCAATATCCATAACCCCACTTGGATTAATCATTCTTTCAAAAGTGGCAAAATCTTGAATCAAATAATTAATTATTAATAATACTGTTATAATATACTAGAACAAGATTCATGGTGAATTGAATTTTATCTAACTAGTTTTTTTTTTATAACGTACAAAAGTATTATTCTACGTAACTCTCACTAAAATTAAATCTTAATTTTGAGTATATAAATTTGCAGAAATTAGAAGCAAAATTATGGATCATGCATATAATGATAATATAGAACTCACAACAGTCTATCTATGGATCGGTCGACGATCGATCCCTTGCTGAAACCAAGGTCGAGAGGATGATCAATCACGCAGCTCCAAATGCAATCAACAGAGTCGAGATCGAGATCGCGATCGTCAACCAGCGACGACCAGAAATAATCACCGCCGCCATTCTCGCCGTCGTCGGAGCTCGGAGAGATAGACAGATTTTGTGACGAATTCGAATCAACGCCGACCTCGTCGCCTAGATACGAACAATTAGGCGCGAACTTGTCGTCGTCGTGATCTTCGAAGTAGGGTTCGGAGCTGAAGACGACGCCGTCCTTGAGCCACGGGAAATCGAAAACTCGGATTCCGTCGTCGCGGAATTCGTAGGGCTTCTCATCGCCGCCGCCGTCGTCGTCGTTGAAAGGAACAGGATTGAGGCATTTGGCTTGTTTCTTAGATTGGAGGATTTCCGCTTCGTCGGCGACTTCGTGATCATCTCTGGCTCTCTTCCTGGTGGTGTTGGTGGCGGCATCCATAGCTGAGATGAAGAAGAAGAAGAAGAGATTCAAATCAAACGGATCGAATTCAAAAAATAGGCGATTTTGGGCAGGGTTTGTTCCTTAAAATAGGGTTTTTTGTTGGAATGAAAGAGTGAATGTGGTTTGCTTTGGCTCACACGATAAGCATTAAATACGGTTTCTGAGGCATATTGCCCGTACGAATTACATGATATATTCCGTTTCTTAATTACAATTATGTATTTTTTTTTATTTTTTTTTGAGACATGTATATGGTAAACATTCCATACATAAAGATTTCAAAATCAACTTTCCTTAATTATTCTATATACCATGTCCACACAAATTTACATTGGATATTTTAGATTAATAACAAACCTATTAATTGTGTTCAATTTATAAGGGTAATTTGTATAAACATGCAAAAAAATAATACTAAATTTGGATATAAGACCATATAAATTAGACACCCTCAAATTAGTAATCTGGACCAAATAATTGTGATTATGTATTTTTTTTTTTTTTTTGGATGGTAAACATTCCATATATAAAGATTTTACCATTCCATATGTAAAGATTTCAAAATCGATAATTCCTTATTTATTCTATACCCTGTCAGAAAAAAAATTTACATTGGATATTTTAGATTATATATCATAACTTGCACAATTATGTATATATTGAATATTTCATTATTATATCAAATAATCATAATGTAAGTATACAATAAATTGAAATAACTTGAAAACATACGTGAGAAGAAATTGAAGTGTGGATTGCCCAACTTTAGGCAAGTTGATGATTCTCTATCACCTTGCCATAATTAAGCATAGTGAAATTTTCAAAAAAATTTAGCTGAAAGTGGAAAGTAATATTTTCTAGAATCGATTCGATGAAAAGTATAAATATATTTTAAGAATCTATTCTACAAAAATCTTAATTTTAAGTGTATTTCATCACAATTCACACCAACCAAATATAGCAATATATTATTTTTGGTAACTTTAAACATTTATAATTTATTAATAATTATGAATAACTAATTTATTGGACGCATATAAATACATAAAGTAATACTCCATTTATCTGTTAGTTTTATATTTTTAGTAGTCAAATTATTCTTTTATTTAAAAATATTTTGCTAAAATAAGTAAATACAATATTTATTATAATGAAAATTAAAATTTTTTTTTCTATGGATATAAAGTGGAAAAAAACAATAGAAAAAAATATATTTTAAAAACTATTTACAATTGTTGCGCAACACGCTGCAGACAAACTAGTTAAGCATATAATTAATGAAAAATTCATGTGAAAATAGAAAAGAACATTTTCCAAAAGAAAATTAATAAAAAAAAATTCTGAACCTAGTAAAGCATGCTTGATTAGTGAAAAACATACGAAGTTAGTGAAAACTAAAAATAAAATTTTCTGATAACATATTCTTGGATCCGATCTATATTAATTAGAATGATGTATTTTATTTTTTCGAGACGAACCATGCTCAACACTGACAAATGTTATGTTCCACGACAAGCCCAAAGTTTACTTGTGAAAATTCGTGAAACTAGTAAAAGGGAAACTTTACAAATCTGTATTCCACAAAATTTTTATGGGTCGTTGAACATACTTAACTAGTAAAAAATAATATTATCCAAAGCCTATTTCACGAAAAACTTTTAGACTTGTAACTACGGCGGGTAATTTGTGCTTGTTGGGTTCTTATCGTATCGTGTCTTATTATGTTTGAGCTTAATGGTTTTGTGTGGCATTCGTGTTTAAGCTTATAAATAATTCGTGTTGTGTTCGTACTCATTATTATCGTATCAAAAAAATTTAGTCCTAAGTTTAAAGCTAGCAGTTTGCATAAGGTAAATTTTTATTGTGTCAGCCGTTATCATGTTTGAGCTTAACGCGTTCGTGCTCATTATTATCGTATGTATTCTTGTCGTGTCAAAAATTGTTAACCCTACTTGCAGCTATATATAGTGGATGAATGACAAATGAAGAATGATATTCGATTTTCATTATAAAAATAAAAGAACAAGTTGTTATGAATATATCAATCGAATAACATAAAATTGATCATTTATTTAGATTATAAATCAGCTGATTATCACAAAAAATCGGTTAATTTCTTCCATAAATCGGTCGATTAATATAAAAATCGACAGTCTATCTTCATGTTACCAACGTTAAGTCAATTCTTACAGAATGAAGATGAGAGTCAACTGATGATATAGTCTCACAAATAAGATCATGAAAATGGCCTCGCGCAAGATTTTGTCATTAAAATTTTATTAGGGTAGATATACATTCTCATTAAAAAAAAAAAAAAAAAATTCATCAAGATCATTATTGCACGCTTTTACGAATTTAGCGAAAAACATTCCTTCTCAATTACATGATCTACATTAGGGGTGACAATTTTTGATCTGATCCGATAATCCGACACGAATCCGCACGATAATAATGGATACGGATTGAGGCTTATCGGATATGGATCCTTATCGGATCGACACGATAAGGACACGAAAATTTCGGATCGGATACGGATATCCGCTAATAAATTAATAAAAACTATTTATTTTTTAAATATAATAATTAATTAATTGATTTTGATATATTAGTTTAGATTTAGGGTTCTTTCAAAAATACAAATCTCTTAGTTCTTCATTGTCCGTATCCCATTTTTTAATTCACCACAAAAAAATGTATTTATTTATCTATTCATTATATTTTGTAATATTTATTTTCTTCTAGTATCAAGATTTAATAACTTTCTTTTCTTTTATTTTTTTTCTCAACTCTAAGTTTTCAATTAAGTTGTATCAACCGATTAACTAGCTGGTGAGATCCTAAACTTAAATATTGATGAAAGTATTGTAGATTCATCGGAATACTCATTCATTGTTTCAACTCTTGCAATTTTACCATAATAGATGAAAGATATTTATTATAATTTATTTTATTTGTTATAAATTTTAAAATTTTAATTAATATTTCTCTCCGTCAAAATTGTAAGTGGAATATTGACGACTAAGGTGAATGATTGATCAATACTTAGAAATGAGCAAGTTTGACCATTAGTATTTGAATTTAAGATTTATCTATGTATCTTGAAATATTTGATTGAGGATTTTAGTTTTAAATGAAATTGCAGTTTTATTTATTTATCCAACACAAGATTTGAACAATCAAATATAAATGTTTTATATTATCTTTTCAAATTTTTATTTGATTATAATTGTGTTTATTGAAATGGATTCTTATTGAATTAATTCAATTTGAATTTTTATCGGATCTTTATCGGATCGGATTCATAACGGATCATTTGGAATGAATACTTATCGGATCCTTAATGTATACGGATCAAATTCGTGCGGATACGAATTTTAGCTTAAAAGATTGGATACGGATACGGATTTTGATTTTTTTAACGGATCGGATACGGATTTGACCTTAACGGATCAAATCGATAACGGGTTGACACGATAAGGAATTGCCACCTCTGATTCTACATTACTGTTTTAAAATATTTTAATTATATGATTTGATTTTTCATATTTGGGAGTACTTATTATAGAAATTTAAAGTTATAACCTTGATTAATCTCAAAATAAAAATTAATAAAATAGACAAAATATAGAAAAATGAGAATAATAAAAGCAATATTAATTAAAAAGAGATTAATTAATATCTTAAGAAATATAAGAGATCAAACTATTTTCAAAAAGGGGACTTAATTAGTTTTTCTAATTTTTATTAAATGAGGATAACATTGAAAATTTGTATATGCGACAGAGCAAAGATCAACTGAACCATAGGGATGGAGAAAGTACTCATCTTTACATGTAAAATTATAATCTAAAAATTATGTTAAGCTTTTAGATGTAAAAACTAACCATATTAGAATTAAATAAATTATTTTTGTAAAAACTAATTTTATACTAAACATTGTTGCATGACTCGGAAAATATAAAATATGAAGAAATAATATAAATTTAACATAAAAAAAAAAAAAACCAAAGGTCAGAAATTTGATATATAAATCATGTGCAGTGGATACATCAAAATCAACTACATTCAGCACAATTATCAAGTTCCTTATCCCAAGTACACAAAACTATTATTATAGGACAAATTTCATTAATTTTGGGAGTAAGTTAAATCAACACATTATCCTGGCAAAACCTCAATCTCGATCTCCACATTATTTTACAGTCAATTAATTCACAAATGAAATAAAATCTCAATCTACCAGTTGGTCTCTTTTTACCAGGGATTAACAAAGGCAACAAGCTTAATAAATCACTAACTATGCTGCTAAAAAAGCTCCATCAACGTTTTTATTCAATCATACAGATGGTACATGAACAAAATATATATGCCATTTGAGTAGAGAACTGCAGTCATAATCTCAGGCAATGAGTTTAAAGTTAAAACACAAATGTTGAGGAGACTATAGCTAACATGGCTTTACTTACAATTCGACAAATATGAAGAATGAAGGTAGGAGAAAACACAATCTGGTTTTGATTTTCAAATGGTAAAGAGTAGAGGAAGATGCATGCTATACTCACAAGTCACACACACATTACGGTCACACGAGAAAAGAAGTGTGAATAAGTATACACAATGAAGCGCGGAAGATGAGGAATGATATCTGGGGTTTACCAAAGAAACTCAACTGCAGCAACCTCCACCTTGAGAAGAAGAACCATCCCTCCCACCCGATGGCCCGGGAATTCCACCATAACCTACTTTTATTCCATATGACTGTGAATGGAAGAAGAAACAACAGCAATGAGCAAACCATTCACGCTCTAAATATCAGAATTAGAACAGAAAGAAATCTCTGAAAAACCAGCAATCAAAATGTGATGAGACAAGCTATCACATTTGGTATTTTTAAATTGTAAGAAATACAGTGCCTGTTAGATGTTGCTAACTTGAAGAAAGAACACTCATAGAGTTCAAACAAGACATATCTATAAAGCAAGCCAACTTCTTGTTTGGGTGAGAGTGAAGCAACTATTAAATGGAGAATTCAGAATCTAACCTCATTTGAAACATCAAAAACTCCATCTTGGATCTTCTTGTATATTGTAGAAGCTGTTTTGATAAATGCCTGCACATAATTTTCAAATGAAAATATGAAGGGGAATTATGAATTTTAGGGGCACTAACTTTTATCTTCTGTCATAAAATAGGGGAATCCTTTGTCACCTCCTCAACATTCTGAGCAGTTTTTGCAGATGCTTCCATGAAAATCAATCCATGTTCTTTAGCAAATTGTTCGCCTTCTTCTATGCTAACAGCTCTTCTGTGGGCAAGATCACACTTGTTGCCGATCAGCATAATTGTCATGTTTGGATTTGCATGCTGCCTTGCATCTTCTAGCCAGCTAGCCAAGTGATTAAAAGTTTCCCTCCTGACATACAGGAAGAACAGTGATCAAATGTTCTTCAAAGAGAAAGCCGAAAGGCAACTGCAAATCAAGCTTCAAATCAGAATCCTCTCAAGGAATACATATGAATGCAGTACCTAGTGATATCATAGACCAAAAGTGCACCGGCAGCTCCTCTGTAATATGACCTTGTGATGGATCTGAAGGATTCTTGACCAGCCTGTAGTATCAACCAAAGCAGTACAAATTCTCAGTAAGACAGAATGAGAACCGTTAAAATAGTATGCATAAACATGCCTACAATTGACTCAGAAGTGAGTCAAAACAATCCACATGAGTATACAAATATCGAGAACCATCATCTCATCAATATTAGATTAGCAGAAAAACAGTTCAAAAGAAAACAAATCAGGAGAGAATTTAACTTCAAGTTACTAATAAGCACAAAGGACCTCTGTCCTCTGCTGTTCCGAACCTAACAAATTATGACTTTTGATTTTTAGTTATTAATAAGTAAGAGGGCATTTGCTATTCACAGAACTCCCTTTCGATTGTAATATTCACACCGAACTCGTTAATACTATCCTCAGCCCACTTTGCTGTAGCATCATATTTTCTGAACTTTAAAAATAAAGAATGGCCATTAACAGTAACCTGCACATATGTCAGGAACATCCATTCTATAATGCTGAATCTTAGAGAAACTTGATGGAAATTAGCAACAAAATTCAACCAGAAACATGGAAAAAATCGAGCAGACAAAAAGGAGTACCAAACAAATCTAGTCCCAAGCGTGTTTTTTGCCTAAAGATAGTTTTACTTTTTGAGCTGCGAAAGGGGAGGAATTACACTAAGCCACAATATATTATTGTTTACCCTAGGCCTCAAATAATACGACTGGTGGTGGGAAAAACACAATAAAACTTTCCATTGACTAAGGTAATGATTCTTAGATAACAAATGAACATATAGCTTTATTTTATAAGACAAACTAACCGTGTCCCATATTTGAAGCTTAATAGGTTTGTTATCAATTGTAATCATCCGAGCCCCAAATTCAACTCCGATAGTCAAGTCATGGACTGGCTGGAAACGCTTGTCAGTGAATTGTAGAAGAAGACACGACTTGCCCACCCCTTCAAAATAAAGTTTTTTTATCAACATAAAGAAAAAGCGAATCAAAATTAATCAGGTCGCAATAAAAAAAATGCTTACTTCCTTACAGAATACATCAATTCTCTCTCAACTCTTAATTCACTAGAGAAGAAAGTTTCTAAGTACTTACTTCTTACCAAACCTAAATTCAATCAATTTACCTAATTAGTTTACTATCACGAGGCAATTAGGTATCATATCTCGAGCGCCGACACGAAGCAGAATCGCGTTGCGGATGATAATATACGATATTCAGAAAATCAAGTCCACTGCCGATCTACTCATTCAGTCGATCACAACAAGTAAACAAAAACCTCAGCCGATCAAAACAAGCTAAAACAATCAACAACCACTGAAAACCTAATTGAAACATAAATCTCGTCCCTAACAAAACATTTAACCACCACAGGAAAAATAACTACATAAATTAAGAGCATATAATAGAGAGAAGAAATAACCAGTATCGCCGATGATAATATATTTGAAAAGATAAGCGTAAGACATGTTGAATCTGAATTCGCGATCGGAGACGTTGGGGAATTTGAAATTCGAGAGAGAAAGCCAAAATGATTTTTGAAGACGAAAGCCCGTTGGCAATGTCATATATCTATTCAATTATCATTACTGCAGCCAGTAATTAATTGCACGGAATTAATTATATGTTTAATGCATTATATAATATCTTATAAATTAAATTCAAGATATCTTATTTTATAATATTTTAATATAATCAATAATATTGTATATTTTTATATTCTTTAGTATTTTTTAAATAAATTTAGTTTTTACTCATCAATGTTCTATATAATTATATAATATAATTTTTTTTTCTATATTATTCGTCCAAATATGCATACAAATTTGATTAAAAAAATAAAAGGAGTAAATCAAACACAAAATATATAAAAAATATGAGTTTAATTTACAAAATCACCCCAAAAATTAAATAATACTTATATTATTATAAAATTGTAAATATAACAAATAAATGAGATGTAATATTTAAAAAAAAATTGAAAAAATATAATTTTCTTAGTTTTTTTATTATTGTTTATTATGCATAAGTGATAACTATATTATAATCTATATAATATATGAGAAGAAAATAATTTTCTAAAAACTGTTCCCGCCTAAAATTTTTTCATCTATTAAACAAGAATAGATCATATTTTTTCACTTAAATATTTTCAACTATAATTTAGGAACAAATGTTAAATTTTCATCTTCACGTAAATATTTTCAGCTAAAATTTTGGAACATTTTGTTTTCAATTTTAGTAGTATAATTCTTATCTTATATAATTTTATAATCCTATTTCCTTAAATTTAGCAACAATAAAAAATCTTGCCAAGAATTAAAAATATTTTTATCTAAAATAAAAGTGCAAGGTGGTGGTGAACGGTTATCACCCATAAGTTTTATATTTCACCATTCTATTTTTTTTTAAATTAGGTATTAGTAGATAATATAATTATATATATTTTTATTTTCATCTAAAATTTAGGAACATTTTTTTCAATTTTGGTGGAGTAATTCTCATCTTATATAATTTTATAATCCTATTTCCTTGTATTTAGCAACAATAAAAATATTTGCCAAGAATTACAAAGATTTTTATCTTAAATATGGTGGTGAACGGTTATCACCACATAAATTATATATTTCTCAATTCTATTTTCTTAAAAAATTTAGTATTAGTAGATAATACAATTATATATATATATTTTTTTTTGAAAAATCACCTAATGAAATGGTGTAATTTCACTAACGGGGGAATTGTTGTAAATCGAATCCTTCGTATATCGCAGATAAGCAATAATAAAGTGAAAATAATAGAGAGAACAAGATGGAGATGAAAATAGAGAATATTATTATTGAATTGATGTGTAGAGAATTACAATATAATGTCATGTATATAAGGATGAAATCATATCACCTATAGAATCTATAAAGATATGATATATATCTCTAAAGTATATCTTAAGTAATGTCCACTAAATAAATATATTTATAACACTCCCCCTGGGACATTACTTCGTTATGTTCATACCTCATTAAAAACCTCGCCGAAAACCTAATGGGATAAAATAGTCAAGGAAAATAGTACATGACATACGTTTATTATGTGTTGCACTAGATGCCTCATTAAAAACCTTAACTAAGAAAACTCAATGGGAAAAACTCAGCAAGGGAAAAAGAGTATATCTATTTAGCCTTCTGGGCATAATGTAAACCTTCAAGGTTTTATTTTCAAAATGTCGCTCCCCCTCAAAACAATGATATCCAAAATCTTCATGATTAGTTTGAGTTTATCATTTCGCTCAACATAATAATCTTAAAATTATAAATGATGTAATATTATCCACATATGTACGAAGTGACTTTATGAATAATCTTCAGGATTATCACAAGATCAAACATTCTGAAAAACAATCATTCTTGGGGAGTTGATGTGGGTAAATGAATACAAGTAATAAACCTCATTAAGTTTATCTAGTGTACTCACTAATTATTTATGCAACACAAGTTTATTATCATTACACTAGAGGATGAGGAATATTTCAGGTATCATAATATTATACTATCTTTCAATGTATGCAAAAGAATATTAATCATACACCTTTTGTAACTCTAAAAAAATATCATCTATGAGTGATTTAGAAAGTATTCAAACTGATAAGAATGTCAATACCACAATAGAGAACAAAATAACCAGTCCAAGATCTATAATTATCAAGATCAAATAAATATTTATTTTTTCACTTAAACCACCAATGTCATACTTGGTTTTTTATAGAATATACCAAGACTTGTATACCTTGAAGATAACAAAAATTGTGCTTATTTCAATGTCTCTTAGTAAGAGAAGCACCAAGTCTTGCTAGCAAGATAATTTTGAATATTGTATCAGGCCTGATAATATAGTGTACAAAAGACACTTAAATGGAGAACTTCTGGTCCAAAAATATCATGTTATCTTCTTTAAGTCTAAATGAGATGTTATCCACTTCTAGAGATCAAATGACATCGATGTTCTGAATAGATATAATAGATCTCTCTAGAACTCTTATTATACATCGACTGGTGTTAGAAATAATAATAACTCTTTCGAGAGATTGTCGATATGCAGGTCGACACAATACTTGGTCTTATCCAAGTCTTTTTATTTCATACTCCGTCTTTAGACATGAATTAATTTTCAAGTTAATATATTCCTTCTTCAAGAGAAATTTATGCAGTGATCTCATTACTATATATGTTGCGATCTATTTTCTATAAAATCTATCAGGGATTTAATATAAATATTATCGTACAATGACTCATATCAATATGTAGTCATGAAATTTAGTAACTGCATATATAAATTTATATTTTTTCCATAGAAATCAAGTAGCGGAACATTATGCCATCCAAAATAGGAGAGTAATTTATTTAAAATCAAGTATGGGTCTCTGCGAAAAACCCTTGAGATCTTAATCTCGCTTTATATTTCACCACCTCGTAGTAATCATTATATCCTGCAGGGATAATAATCATGAGCGAGTTGATCTCTATTCCAATTGCTCATTTTTATATTTTTGGCTAATCGTAATGCTTCTAGCATTTAAGCTCTGGATCCAGATGAGAGCAATAATGGAATAAGTATGTTGTCGACAACTATAAAGTTTATGTTCTTCTCCTTTACTTATAGTATTCATGGCATTATCTGATTTTTATCATTTC
>JAPKLW010001627.1:3057-99990 GCA_026898455.1 Plectranthus barbatus | reverse complement strand
TATTATTTAATTATTTCATATTATTTTATTTTATTAAAATAATTAACAATAATTATAATTGATTATAAATGTAAACAAAAATTAAACCGATTGTTCATATATAAATAAATGAATAATTCAATAGTTGTAATTAAATATTTTCAAATATTCGTTCATTCATTTTTTTTTTCAAATGTCCAAATATAATCAAACATTCATCATCAATTAAATATTTTGAAAAATTAAATGTACAAATATAATTATAATTATTAGTTTTTTGTAAAATCATTCATTCATTTTTTTTAAATATTGAATTAGAAAAAATACAAAATATGTGTAATATTTATATATTTTAATTTAGAAAAATTAAAAATTTAAAAAATATATAGCAAAATTAGGCTCTATTTGTAGAGAATTAAAAATCATGAATTTTGGTATATTTATTTATTTATTAATTTATAATACTAAAATATACTCAAATTAAACTATACTACATAAATAATTGTTGGACCAACGAGATGGTAACAAGTGTCAACACCCCCATTGGCCCAACAATAAAAAAGGTGAGGGAACCTTGAGGTCTCTTTTTGGTTGAGACCAGATCTGGTCTGATCTGTTTTCTCCAAAAATTAACATTTTTTTAAAAATCCAAGTGGAAGGTACTTGGAGGAGACCCGACCTCCGTTAGACCACTTCTAATGGAGACCTGGGTCTCCAAAGTCCCTTCCACATATGCAAAAAAAATAATTAAAAAAATGAGAGAAGCAACAGTGACAACCGACCACTGGTTGCATAGGGATCCAATTTCAACCGAACTAGATTGCAACCCGCGCGTTGCGCGAAATTTATATATAATAATATAATATTTTTATTAAATATATATTTTATTTTAGTTATATATTTGTTAACAAAAATTAGTATCAAATTTTTTTGTGAGATGCACACATACACACACAAATAATTTTATGTAATGAAACATAAATACTTTGACTATGAAAATGCATTATGAGTATTGAAAACAATTACTCCATTAAAGAAAATTTAATGCGAAGAAAAGTAACAAATCCAAGAACATTACATAATGGATTTTATTTTTCTAAATCTAAATGCTTAACACTACTTATTATTTTTCCAATTTCAACCGAATGGTCCTGGGTCCCACCACTTTTTTCATTTATTTCTTTTATTATTTTATTAATCTAATTATTAAATAATAAAATAAAAATAAATAAAAAATATAGCAAAATTCTTAATTTTTCATTCTCAACAAATAGAGACTAATGTTGATATATATATGTTTTACTTTTAAATTAATGTATGTACTACATCATATTGTAATAGTTTACATCATTCATAAAAAATAATTAATCTGAACCGTCCGTTGATAAAATTTACTTTATTCAATCGCCTTACAATTTATAATTTTTATTATTTTAGTTATAACTAGTAATTTTAATCTTAAAAATAAAATCAAATAAAAATTATATATAATATTGTGGTTGAATGGTTGGTGATAAAGTATGTAAGATTGTTGTGGTTGATTGAGATAATATTAATGATGTGGAAGAGAGATAAATTAATTAAATATTTAAATGGTTGGATGGTTGGACTTGGAGTGGTTGCTGTTAGAGATAGTGTGGTTGCTGTTGTGGGCTGGAGCAATTTCCTATGTCTTGTGATAAACATTCATTAAACTTGTGTAAGTTGCAAGATTTTGAGAGAGAGAGACTAATGCAACATTTGCAGAATATTCAGATTGAAGATGAATGACAGCAGCAAAGTAAAACACCAACAATCAGATTCAGACATTGTGTGTGTGTGTGTGTTATTCTTCAGTCATAAAGCCTAATCCTGGTTGCAATCTCCGTCCGACAAATGGGGCACCAGCTAAGTTCTTCACCACAATCACGGCATGTCTGAGTTCACACACAGCATGAATCAAACCTTATATTTAACTCTCAAAATATATGGCAAATCTGTGGGCTTTATATTAATTAATTAATTACCTGATGCCCGCATCCCAGTGCTAGATCTCGTTTCCCGTAGAAACACACGGGGCACCTCTGCATACACCACCATCATAATTCATATCATCACACCTACACTTACTCATTCAACTGATCACACTAAAACCATACATACCCTCTCGTTTGGGATGCTGGAAGTGGACACTGGAGAAGGTGGATGCGATGTTGGATGGTACCTGCTAAAGCTGCTTGACCGCGAAGCAAATCCATCCATGTTCAAGCTCGAGCTCGAGTTTGATCTAAAGCGTGGCGATGGAGGTGGCAATGGCACTAGTGCTGTGCTGTGCCCCCTCTGGTTGCTGCAACAACACAATAACACTCCAACCTATGATTAAGCATTCATTCATTTGTATCAAGTGATCAGTGAGGTGAGGGTAGCCTACCCCAGGAGGTGGAGTTCGAGTGTAGCTCTGTATTGTAGAGGGATTTCCATCAATGCAGCCAACGCAAACTCGGTTTCCTTCTCGGGTAGAGGGATGTTTCTTGACATGATTTCTGTGAAGTTCACAAACTGCATGCATGCTCCAACAAATCATATCTAATATCAATCAATCAATCTCTCTTGCATCTTGCATGAGTCTGCCTAGCCTAACCTGGATATTGTCGAAGGCTCTGGCTGGAATGTTGTCATCAAACTCCTGCATCATATCCCACGGCCCGTCTCCCACTCCAACCACGATGATCGACAACGGGTACTCGCTACAACCAAACATAGAAAACGTACGGCTTCAATTATGGAGCCTCAGATTATACTAAAATTAAATTTGTTGATCATCCTCATAAATAAGTCACTCTTTTAGTCAATCTTTGCATGTATATGTGGATTTCGATCCTCTACTGTGCACCTATGCTATTACTCACTGTAATAAAATATTAACCCTAGTACCTAGGTGAATATGTCATTGTTATCACATAAAAGTCACCATATATAATATCTCTAGTAAATATTCCAACTTGATATCACCCTAGACATAATATGATTGACGAACTAGCTAAGTCACCAAATCACGTGCAAACCTTGCTTTGACAATTGCATTAACCGTGTTATGCTCTTGGGGACTCAGCTGGCCGGCTCCGGTGTCTACGCTCCTCGTCACCTACCGTAGACAAAGTAAGAGTCGATCCCACGAAAAATGAAAAAACGAAGGTTATTCCAATGGGAGAAGATGTGGGCTATGAATATTTACTTGGCCATCAGCAATGATCAAAAGAACATGATATTGACCACCACTTTGATCAACTATCCCTACTGCAGTTTCTATTATTGGCGCAAAAGAAGTAGGCCCTGCACAATAGTAGAATCCATGATTCAAGATATGTTTACCGGAACGCCCAACTAGCACCTAACGAGGGAGAGAGAGAGAGAGAAACCTGCTAAGAGAACATGAGGAACGATCTCTCTGTAGCGAGAGAGTGCCTCCTCGAAGCCATTGCAGGGCCTGCTGTCTGGATAGAAGCTGAACACATCTTTATCATGGGTACTCACTGCAAATTAACATCAACCCGAAATCAGACACAAACATACATACATACATGGATATATATATATAGATGCATATACCATCACCAAAGCCGAAGCATGGGATGAGATTGTCCTCATCGAAAGGGGAGAGAGTCCTCCCAATGATGGAGATGGCGTGCTCGTAGGGGTTGAGCCCTTGGCTCAGATGGTGAAGGCACCTTCCCTCGAAGCAATCCCTCCCTGTCCATTCATTGCTTTTGGTGAAGTCAATGCCCACGATCAGATTCGACGATTCCAAACCAGATTCTGCAAGCGCTTCTCTCACCTACAACACAACACAACACAACACATGAATATTCAAATCATTACCAGCCATAAATTCTTGAAATGGGGACTGACCTGTTCGACAGTCCGGTAGTTGTCGGGAATTCTTCCGTATCTCCGAGAGAAAGAAGAAGCATGGCTGAAGGAATTCCGGCGGACCACACTTCCATCTCTCGACTGCTTTGCCCCCATTCCGACAACACACCAAACACTCTCAAAACTAAAAAACCAACTTCATCAGTTCACCATTTCAGCAAAACTAAACAAGATTAATGCTAAAGATGAAGAAGAAGAAGAAGAAGAAGAAGAAGAAGAAGAAGAAGAAGAAGAAGATGGGGTGGCATGATTTTACCTGGAAATGAAAGAACAAATTCTTGGTGGGCTTGATGAAAATGAAGCTCTATATACAGAGGCATAGATCAGCTTTTAATCAAGGACCCAATTGATTATTCCATATGAGCTGACTTTTTCCGGCTTCTACACTAAACGTCACAATCAATGCCACCATTTTTTTGGGTTTGAAAATGATACCAAGAAAGTAATAATCAAGGTTGTATTGATTTGTTAATTGATTAGAGCTTATTATAAGTGAATAGGATAAGCAAGTAATCTCAAAAGAAAGATCAGCGTGAATGCAATAATAATGTATGAGTCGTTGTCGATTGAAATTTCTGAGCAAGATCTTCAATTTTCTTCTCTTGTTTTTTGGTTTGGCTTCGTTGTTTATGCGTAAGTTTAAAATCATGTGTTTTGTAGTTGACAAAAGATCATAGTATTTTTTTTTAATTAATATCTATTTGTTATGTGGAATAATACATTGATTCAATAAAAAAAATGTAATTGATTGGATAGATAACAAGAAATAAGTCCCATTGATATTAAAAGTGGGAATTGTTTGTGAGACTATGATGGAGAATGTTTCTTTGTTTTATTTTATTTTTTTAAAATCCATTAAAAATAAGGGGTATTGTAATAAATTTTACACCCCTCCCGAATTACTACATTTCTAAAAATGACGGAAGGAGTATTATAGACTGAATTTTTGCTACTCTAATAAAAGTCATAGTTTTTTTTTTAATTATTATTCATCACTATATGCCGAGTATTTGCCCATTATAAAAAAAAAATATCATAATTTTTAACTAGAGAATTGTGAATGAGGATCCGTTGACTCGCATACAAATCGAAAATCAAGTCTACTTTAAATAATGGTTGGAGATAATTCTAATTAACTTATATCTTAAAATATTCAAAGAGATGTTGACAAATGATGAGGTTGGTCCAGGGGAAAGAAACTCTGTTTTGCCGAAACCACGTTTGTTTGTTTTGAATGTTAATATCACTTTCGCAAATTCCGAGAATGTTACCTCATTTTCCAACCCTATAATTCCCCACCACGCTTGGAGTCTAGAGAGGGAGAGAGATATTTTGGCCGCAATTTAACAAGATTTATAAGATTTATATAGCGGGCATATGGGATTTGGATCCTCGCTGTGTCACACCCACAACATAGGATACCGTGCACCAGTCTCATCACGCACATACTTTTTTAAAAAAGAAAAAACTTATTTAAATATTTGAATGGTGTATGTGGTGAGAAAGATGAACGCTACTCTCTGTTATGAGTTTGCAACAGCAAAGGATCCAAATCCGCCACGAGTCTGTCTGACACCCACATCCTCATATCGTAGCATGGTTTTCGCCAAGTTTAACGCCAGAAACAAAAAAAATAAAAAAAAAGAATCCTACCCACTTACATGCCAAAATATGCAGGCAAAGAAATATGATGGATCCAAGTTAATGTTTAGTTTTTGAGGTTGGCCAGTGCTTCTTTGAGGTTTGCCAGTTCCACCAAAGCTATTCTTAGGGGATCCCTTAGCTTACTTATCTTCGGCTGCAAAACAACACCATCAATTTCAGTCAAACTATGGTTCAGACTTCAGTATCAAGATTTCAGTTTACCAGCTTCCCACAATTTAAAATCATCTCAAACATACAATAATACAGCCACTTAGATTATGAACTGTCTTTATTTGGGGAAAAAACAAACAAAATTTGAACTAGTGAAATTGCAATTCCCAAAAATGTAATTATATCTTCAAGTATATTTCATGAGGGATGAATGAAAGTTAGGGAGCTTTTAGTCAACATGCAAAACTAACATCACGATTACTACACGATGCAATTAACCATCCACCGATTTCTACTGCAAGGCATAAAGCTTTTGAAAGCAACAAAGATCATAGACAAAGGCTTTTCCATCTTGTCATAAGTGAATTAAATCTACTCAACTTAATAATCAAGATCATGAGGCTCAGTTTAAGAAATATAGAAGACATCATTCGCAGTGTTCTGGAACAGAAATAGTGATATTGATGTCCAGAGTAAAATGCAGTCAATTAATGCACTTTCTTTCAGATAAAAGGTAGTCATAGTACCTTCAGAGCTGGGACAATGGCAAAAACTTCATCCACTGATTCAGGGTTAATGTTGGCAATCAAGCAAATCTGAAGTAATAGAAGATTATCAAAACCCCTTCCATGACATTAAGATTGTAAAACTGAGTCTACAATTTAAGTACCTCAAAATCAGAAACTCCATGCTTCTTCAACGGCCTAATCTGAGTTAATGACAAACAATTCTCGAGAGGATAGAAAAGAAAATATCTCTGAGCATGGGTAAGAAAAAATAAAAAATGATATAGATGAGGATACTCAAATATCTTCTTCACAGTCTCAGGCTTTGCAAAGTTCCCACTCCTCTTTGCATAAGTTAGTCCCGTATTAAATGAACTATAAAGAAGTAACGCATATCATCAAATTAACTGAAGCATTTGATTTTAGTGCATGCAACGCAATACATTCAAATGAAAGTAAAAAAGAAAATTCTAGTAGATAGAAGCCTCAACCTCTGCAACTTACGCTGGGAGTTTTATATCAGGGTCTTGAGACAATATAGCCATTTGATCCTGGATGCTTTGCAATATATCTGCAGCTTCACAATCCATCAAACATATAGAATTGGGAGGAAGCTCTGCACATCGACAATGATTCCTTTTAGATGTAAATAAGAACAACTACAAGGCACGCCTTTGCAAACAAATGCTCAAGATATAATAGTTATATTCCAAGATATCTCAATGAGTTTTTTTTGCATCTCTTAAGACAATATGATAATTAGAAATATTAACCTTGCTCAATTCTACGCTCCAGTGGGATTGGTTCTTTCCCTGTGGGTTTTTTAGAGCCGTTTGCAATTTTGTCGCCTTTTCCACCTTCATATCCCAGGCATGGAGAAAGGTAGGTATTAAAAAAATAAGTACAACCACAACTGTAAGTCTGAAAGCAACATTTTTCTCAGTTGCAAAGGATATGTAATTACAAGGATTGAGAACCAAACCTGTTGCAGCTGGCATACTGGACTTCCCATTAGATTTCGGACTATTGTTTTCAATGGAATCTAACATTTGGAATTCCAAAAAAAAAAAAGGATAAATAAAACAAGTAAAGCAAGCCAATGTAAGATGAAACATCTATCATTCCACCCGGGAGAGTTAGATGAAAAGAAAGGAGAGAATTATACTGAATGTTTAAAATCTTAACCTTCAGAATCAAATTGAACAATTTTGCCTTTTCTCGATTTTCCTGAGCTGTCACCATTCCCAACTGATTACATTGAAGAGGGAAAAAAAACTTCTGAGGACATTACGAAAAGAACAGCACCACCGTAGTAAAGTAATTTATAACAAAAGCAAGGAGCAAACGATTGAAAGAAGCTCAGTCTGACCGAGAGACCATAAAATATGGGACCAAAAACTAGTTCATCTCACATGGACGCAAAGAACAAGTATGACAAATATAGGATAAATTGCTGACCCATGTCAACACCAAATGCTGATGCAACTACTACTGAAAGACACAGCTCAAGTGGCACTAGTTAACCAAGAATTATATGTGCACAAAATATCAAAACTATGCCGAGATGATCATGGTCCAAGGATGGTGTATTAATAATTATTTTCCAATCGAGTAAGAGCAGCCAGAGACAAGTCACATCCAGTGTGCCAAAGTTTAAGACTTTCTACAAAGTAATGCCCTCTTCATACGTAACCGAACTACTCCAGAAATTTTGAAATTAATAAACTGATAAACAGTGGTGGTTGATCCATAAATTTCTCGTTGGGGGGTTTTGTTTGGTTTCTATGCACAGATTTTTCGCCCTTCTTAATACTCAACCCCCTTTCTTCTAATTGACTCAGCAATGCAAGGGTTATTTCATAAAAAATCGGATAATCCTACAGCTAAAATTAAAACAAATTCATGTGGCTCCGCCACTGCTGATAAACATCCACTACTAGCTAACAAACGAAAAGGTTTAATCGTTTTGAAAATTAAACAACATAAAACAATGATAAATGAAATAGAAACACCAGCAATAACATATACGATTGTTACCAGGTGACTTTAAAGCAGACTTCCCCCCTTTGCCCGATAAATTTCCCTTTCCTTTCTCCCCCATCCCGTAATCCTTGAATCACTCAAGCCCTACAAATAAGAAAACAATTCCCTTTCCTTCAGAATGCTTCGAAACAGCGCATAATCATGAATACAACTTGAGGAGTACCGGTAACAGTTAACACCCAAAAGTTTCAAGTTCTGAGATGAAAATCAGAAATTAGTCAGAGCAATAAGAATACACTACATTATTTTGCATGCATGAAACGAAAATCTCACCGTAAAAAAGGGCGGCGGAGGCTGAAGCCGGCGACAGTCCTCCGCAGGAGACAGGAGTTGCGGCTTTCGAGAAGCACTCTGCAGTCTGTACAATTACGAAACAGTATTTGGGAATAAATAAATAATGCCAGAAATGTCAATTTGCCAGTATTGTAGGGGCTAAAGTGCAATTTCACTAAATTAAAATTTTCTGCCCGTTGTAAATTCACAATTAGGGTTGAGACCATGTCAAGCTACCCAATAAGAGCTCTAAGTCCGGCCTATCATAGATCAAGCTCACGCCGACTTATTTGCTAAATAGGTTAAGCTCGGACTTTATAAAAAGTTTATTTAATTAAATAGGCTTAGGCCCAAGCTTTAAAACAAATTTATATTAGGTCTAAAATTACGACCTACTTAAATAATTATATATTGTATAAATTATTAATTATATTTTTTATTGAAATATAAATAATATAATTGTGAATTAGATATATTATTACCTTAAAAGAAAGATATTTATTAAATATGCTTTAAATATGTTGAAAGTTCAACCTATTATGTTAAAAAAAATTACTTTTATAATAGGCCTATTATAAATAATAGGTCTGGTTTGGACTTATTAATTTTTAACAGGTCCGGACCCACTAAATCAATGTTTGGCACAATTTATTTTATTAATTTTTAACAGGATCAGGCCTACTAAGTCGAAGTGTAGTCCAACTTGTCATATTTCCACATCTATTTATTATGAGTGAGTGTCCCATAGAATGTTATTTGTGGTATATTTATGAAATTTTTATACATACAAATGATGTAATTTAATTGTCTACTTTAATAAGTATTAGTATAGTAAGTATTTAATAACTTAATTAGAAAAATAATACTCCCTCCGTCCCGAAACAATTGTCTTGTTTTCCTTTTTCGTCTGTCCCAAACAATTGTCCTCTTACCTAAAATGAAAAGTTAATACACACTCACTAATAAAATATTATTTTCCTCTATCTCTACTTGCATTGGTATCTGTGTCATTTTTAAACTAGACAATTGTTTTGGGACGGAGGGAGTATATTTAAGCAAATATAATATTTTAATAAAATATCATTTTTTTAATTCTTCACCAGTATGGAGAGTTCGATGGGGGCTTCTTCATCAGCGACGACCTCCACGAAGGGGCGAGTAAAGTAATAGTAATGCTTATCCCCAAATTGATTCATCCGGTACATTTAATGCCATTCCCGAACAGTCGAAAGGCCAAGGCTCAGGTCCATCCAGGCTAAGAGCACTCCGACAAGATGACACCAGTTGTTGAGAGCGAGATAGAAGGGTGAGATGTTGTAAGAAGCAAGCACCACGGTGGATGGGTAGTCCGACCCCATTCTCCATCGCCGACGTATAAAACGTCACAAACCGGGTCGGGGGTAAAAATATCTCTGATGGGGCTTGGGGATAATTTAAACGATGTTATGACAGGGCACGGAGTTCGCCAAGGCCGTCATCGTGTCCTTGGTAACTTCGGATACTGCACCCAAAACTTGGTGGAAACGCCATTCGTCAGGAAGGACCCTGTCACCAGCCACCACGGGCTCTGGGACGGCCTCGTCGATTTCACGGCCAGTGCCACTAGTCTCACCGCCCCCATTGTCCGGTCTAACTGGCGGAGGGTCTCAGAGAGCATCTTATCTCCCTTGGAATCGGAAGATGAGGAGGGCTCCTCGGCGGGTTCTTCAACAATTTTCTGTTTGTCGGATGATCTGGGTTTCTCCGACCCCTGGAGAAGCAGGCTCCAGTCCAGTCCTGTAAGTCGATGTGCTAGGGTTCCTCTCGGGGGGACGAGGTGAACGGTGGCATTGGGTTAAAATCTCCAGAACTAGAGTTCTCGCAATTTTGGGAGTCGGAATTGGAAGACATCCTTAAAAAGGGAAAATCAAACAAAATATAGAGAAGAAAAAGAAGCGAACACCTGTCAACCTATGTCTGACCCGCACAACAGTAACCCTGGTTCTACTTCAAACTGCTGGAGACACAGAAACTTAGAAGAAGAATCAAGGTGAATAGAAAAGGAGGGAGAAATTTTATTTTCTTTCAAAGACGGAGAGATTGAGACAATCGTCGGAGGGAACACAGAAATCAATCGCCGCAAAGAGAAAGGGAGAGTAAGAGAGAGAATATACTTTGGAAAGCGTGGCAATGAAATCCTAGAAGTGACGGTTAAAAGGCTCGCGTCTGTTCAGATGTCCGCTAGTTCCCACGGTTTTTGTGATAATTACGCGGCTGCCATTACCCTTAGGTGACAAAATTCAAAAGTAGTTTGAAATATCGAACCCCAGCGAAAGGAGTCTGCTAGACCGAACTATCAAAAATCTTGTTAAGAGGTGAAACCTCGCCTCGACCAAACCATTCGAACGTTGAAGAGGTCGTGAACCTCACAAAGGACCCCGAAAATAGAGCTAAAACGACTCGCAAGGGCTAACCAGATGGCTAATAGAACGAAATGGGCAGAACCCGAACTGTCCCTTCACAATGCTGCGATTTCAGGCCCCCGGTTGTGGCACTCGATGTGACTTTACAGAGTTGCACGAGTAAGAAGACTCACCCCCAGAGGAACCGACCCTTCGAGCCAGGAAGATGCCCTTAAGCACTTCGAATTATACCGAACTCCCAGCCTGAGGAGTTCGAAGAGCCTACATCTGGGAATACTTGTAGTACGCCTATTAAAATGGCAGATTCACACATTCAATAATTCAACCTATCGGGCTCTCCAGGGAGCATTTCGCTAAATAGAATGGGCTATTGTAGGGAGTCAGTAATAAAACGGCCCAATTACGGGTCCAAGTATACAGCCTGCAAATTGTTTTGCGGGAAAAGGGAGCGGATCGGCCCAAGAAAAGTAGTTCAAGACGGTTCGATCAAACAAGTCCGAGTAAAGTAGCTCGATTGAAAGCAACCGACCCAATTGAGAGTAGTCCGGTATGAGGAGTAAAGATGTCGGATGGAACGCGGGGATTGCCTAACGGTCGAGAGAAGTTATTAAATGACAGGGAGTTATGATCGCGAAGTCCCCAGGAAAATGGCCGGAAACGTGCGTGGAAGACAGAAGCTCATTTATTGTTACTTGACAGAAAAATAGGAAATGCTCGAGGCTCGAAAATGCTTATAAATATCTCTTGTAAATCAATTTTTGGGACATCTAAGCTCGCATATACAGAATTCTTAATATTTTCTATTTTCAAGAAGCGAAAACATTGTAATTCTTGCTTAGAGGAGTGACAATCGAGTTGGTTAATTGGCTAGCTCGAGCAGATCGATCTCATGTATAATCCTGTTTGATTTAATTATACTCGTCTATTTGCTCTTGATTTTTATCCAGTCATTTTTTACTTTCGGTATTGTGAAAGTTCCTTGGGCCTTAGTTCCCAATGAAAAAGTACCCTCAACAACAACTGATTAAGAAATGTTTAAATCAATAATCAGTGAAAGTTGGAAAATCCAAAAATAAATAAAAACAAAAAAAAAATCAAAATTTATGAAAAGAATCTAGATTTGAAGAATGAAAAATTTGGTACAGAAACCTAGAGAGGGGGGGGGGGGGGGGTGTCTACAAGGTGTAGTGTAGGTGAGTTTCATGGCATGACATGTAGAAACATCGTTTTTCTCATGTAATTTTCTTTTTATTTTAATAATAAATATAATAATTAGAATTTTATTGAAAGACATTTATTAATACTCACTTTAATTGTAAAATATCCAAGACATTATCTACATTCATTTTTACAAAAAATATTTTAATTGAAACATTTTGATTAAAATATAAATATATTGTGAAATTAATAGTATAATATAATAATGCGAATCCAACCTGCATATTTTAAAAAAATGAAATGTAATGAAAAAATTAAAAAATAAATTAATTGGATCGGTGTCACATGGTCTTTGTCGCTGATCCGACACATACCTTCGACATCAACCAACCAACAAACCTGTAAATTTGAAAAAAAAAATCTCAAAAATAATTATTTTTTTTAAAATTTAAAATCACCTTTTAATATGAACAATTCAAAATGTTTATTTAGTAGTTAGATAAATACTAATAGTCACGATAACTAATAAGAATTCCATAAAAACTAACGTAAATTTTGAAATGGATATGGGTCGGGCTGGTGATTTGGGTTCGGGCAGGGCTTGAACCCATATCAAATGTACTAAATCCCGCCTTAGCCTACCAAGCAATTTCATTTGTGACACGATTTACCTGGACCGGCCCGTTTAATATTTACAAATCGGCCCAATAAATTTGTATTCTGGAGTAGTTTTTAATTCCTAAACATAAACAATCTCTTAAAAACCAATATCTTGGTTCAAATCATACACGTAGATTTATTGTAATTTTTACTATTTTAAAGATTTATTTATCAATTTTAGGAATTTATTTCTATTAAAATGTAATATTTGTAATTATAGAATGAACTCCAACATGATACAATTAAAGCTACTAGTTG
This sequence comes from Plectranthus barbatus, assembly GCA_026898455.1. Lineage (NCBI taxonomy): Eukaryota > Viridiplantae > Streptophyta > Magnoliopsida > Lamiales > Lamiaceae > Plectranthus > Plectranthus barbatus. Next base: position 86,987 of record JAPKLW010001627.1, on the reverse strand, counting down.
CATTAAGTCAAGTTGATAGAAGAGTTCATTAAATTGCTCTATATAGTTATTGAATATGGTGTCCGAATCAAATAATACAATATTCATTATTGTTGTGTTAAATGGATTAGTCCAAATTCATATTTTCAACAAATGTTTTAACATGAAAAGTAGTAATAAATAATAATAATAATAATGAATTCGACTAGTAACTACTTCTAATTTCAACATGCCTAGTTAACAAACTAATGCACTATTATATTTTTTAAAAAAATCACCTTTAAGAATATTGAACTCAAAACATATTAATTAATATCCGACAAGTTGAGGGAGAGTGGAATGGGTGATTTATATTGGACGTGAGACATGTTGCAGTCGGGGCGAATCCAAAAAAATACAATTGAGGAATGATATAATATATAAATAAAATCAAATTATGGCTATATTATATATAAATAATATATATATATATATATTTAATAAAAAAAATAAAAATTTGGGGTACAAGTGTACTCAACCTCATACATAAATTCGCCCGTGGTAGCAGAGGGTTGGACTATTCCGTTGTTCAGAGCTGATGACATGTTTTATGAGGGTTGCTTCATTTCTTCTTAAGCGTGATAGTTCCTTGATTTCGAGGCCACTTTTATGCCATGGATAACATGCTTGTTTATCAGTGCGTCGAGGAGGATGTTGGGGTCCGGCTCAAACGACCTACACCAATCAAAGGGGATTTAGAATCATGAACCAAAAACATGGGACTTTAGCCTAGTAGCAAACAACCCATCCACAAAAGCCCAACGAACAGGTCGAGACCGACTGACTCTCAACATTATTACCGACCAGAGGCCCAACTGCCATCAACTTTTGCAATCGAGCCCAAAGCTCATCTCGAATAAGATGCGACTGTTGTGAAAACCCGGAACTGTCACCATGAATCCCTAAGAACTCTAACTGATCCCGAGATTTTAAGGGTTAATTCCGAAAGATCCGAAGTCAGTGCAAAATCATGAGCTAGGGCAACAAGCCTCTCCCTTAAGTTTATAAAAGGGGAATCCCATATTATTTTCGGTATCTATTTCCTTACGCTAAGAACTTGCTAAAACTCTGTCAAAATGCTTAATTAATAATCATTTTTCGTTTATCAATTTTCATTGCATTTAATAATTTTAATTTTTTGCATCGTATTCTCGTTGTTATCCTTTATTTGTTATTTTTTAACAACGATTCTAATGGTTTTGATATAATTCAAATCGAACCTTAACATAGAATACCCTTATAGGCTCCATTAAATTTGGCCCAAATATTATATATAAGTAAGTTATTATTAGATATGTGCAAAAGTTCAAAAATAGTGTTATCCAGACTAGCTAAGTAGGACCAATGTCAATTTCTAAATCATGCATATAAAAATTGTGAAAGTAGAAGCTGATAGCTCAATCCAACAAAATATCATAACAAGATTTTTTTTAGATTTTTTTCAAATTTTTATTTGTATATTTTAAAAAAATGATAAAATATCAATCCCAAAAAAAATTATATCCCGAATAGATTTAAAGTTGGTCTTCTTGTCCCAGTTGTACGATTGAAAAATCTTGGATTTGTGTGGAAGTTCACTGAAAAAGTTCATGCTTTGAATTTTGACTGAAGAAAAAGTTGATGTTTGAGAATGGGAGAAGGGTGTGTAATCTTGAATAGTTGGATTAGAAAGAGGTAATGCCGAATTTTGATTTCGAAAAAGGTGGAAACTTTTTTCGTGGAGGACACTGCTGCTAAGGATAGAGTTGGATACCAAAGCTCCAATAGCGACACATGCAAAGTGGCTCCTCCCTTTTCCGCAGTAAAGAAAAGAAAAAGAAAAAAAAAATTTAATACATGAAAAGTGGCAGAAAAGAAAGGGATTTCCATAATCAATACTCGTTTGGCTTTTGCTACAGTCTTCACGTCTTCTCTCTTCCTCATCCATCCGCCGGTGACCCTTTTACCTACTTTCGCTTATCGCCTGCTGGTCATCCTTATTCCCTTCTTCTCCGCCTAAGAACCAACAACTTCTGCTGCTGCTGGTAATCTTTTGCTCTGCTATTGTGTTTCTTGTTCTGTTTCTCTTAGCAAGAATCTGTCCTCTTGTAGAGGGGTCTGATGGCTTGTGACAGCTTTTTTGGGTGGTTTTTCTCGTAACCCTTTATTGGTTTTGTCGGTCTTGATTTGATTCATGAAAACAAGAATCGTTTGTGTCAGGGTTTTGCTTGTTAGAGTTGTGAAAAATGATTGTTTATGACTTAGTTTATGATTTGATGTTGTTTTAGACCATGTATAGCTCTACTCTTCGATGGGATTCTATTGTGATAATGATTTGATCTTTTCTTTTGCTTCAGTTTTATTTGGGAATATCTTGGTTAGATGATTATTTTGAACTAGGGTTCTTCCTGTATTTTTTGCTTCCCTTTTCTATTAATTCTCACTTTCTATCACTGTCTTATAATAACTTTTGTCTGGTGATTTCATGACTGAACAAAGCTCACTGCAAATATTTGAGTAAACATGTGAGATTTTATGACATAATCTGATAAAGCTTTGATTCTGTGAATTTTCGATTAAGTTTTCCTCTAGTGTATAGGTTTTTTTTTGGAGTGAATTTTGTGATTAATTGATGTCATGAAAATCTTGTTGCAGAGTAGAGAGTTGCAGCAGTAAATGAGAATGGGCCAATTATGTGATTTCTGTGGGGAACAAAGATCCATAGTCCATTGTAGGTCTGATGCTGCTTGCTTGTGCTTATCCTGTGATCGAAACATTCATTCTGCTAATGCTCTTTCTAAGCGCCACTTGAGGACCCTTTTGTGTGAGAGATGCCATTCCCAGCCTGCCATCACCCGGTGCATCGAAGAGAGCACCTCACTTTGTCAAGACTGCAATTGGTCTGGACATGCTGCCTCTTCTTCAGCTGTGGAGCACAAGAGGCAGACGATAAATTTGTATTCCGGTTGCCCTTCTGCAGCTGAGTTTTCAAGAATCTGGCCTTTCTTTTCTGTTGATGAGTCCACTTGCATTCCGGAACCTTGTCCAATGACTCTTGAAGAGAGGGACGAAAACCCCCTTCCATGTCAATTGCCACAAAAAGACTGCTGTGTAGAAGATATAGCTCATGACGTAGACCACCATAAGGTGATTTCTGATCTAAAATATCCATAAATAACTTTCAGTTTGAGATAACATCAGGAACACAAAGTTGGAGCTTTTGCTCAGCACACCAACAGCATTGTAGGGGAAATGGTCCCTCATTCTACTGGTTCCGGAAAATGACTAGGTTCGGCTGACTTAGATTTCAGCTAAAGATTTAACAGCTTTCGGTGTTAGTTCTCCCAATCTAGTGTTCATACAATACAACAATCATTCATGGGTCTTTCATCCAAGAAAATGGATCTTTAAATCTTTGAAAGTTTCTGAACTAGTTCCTTTTAGTTAAATCTTGGATGAAGTCATTGCTAGTTTTCTCAAATCAATTTATTATTTTCATATATCGATACTAGCTTATTTACTTTCCTTTTTCTTCTGATTTGCAAAAGAGAAATCATCTAGCCTCGACTTAATCTACAATAGGTCCAATTCCCCTGCATTCATGCTCTATTGGCTGTTGCTGAGGTTGATTGGGTGAAGCATCAAGAAGGTATGTTTCTAAACCTCCTATGTTTTAACTCTAACTTCTGCCGTTGTATGAACCTCCGTGAAACCATTTTCTCCTCCTCCACTTGACTAGAAATATAGAAGGAACTACCAATTGATTTCAAGATGTACTAGGTTACTGTTGGGTCGATCGATGCTGATTACTGACTGAACTTTTCTAGTTAAATTAGGCATTTGGTAGGCATCACAGCCAGCCAGGGGCTGATCATTCCATGCATTTTGAGGTACTATCTTATGCCCTTGTAAAGAATTGCCCTCGAAGGATAAAACCACGCTTGCGAAATGGCATTACTGTGTTCCTTTATGCATTTATTTGAATAAGATTATTGGTACACATTCATCTGGAGAATGCAGTGAATCCTATTCTGATTGGTATGTCTACATATTTATCCCTATACTCGTGCATCTCGTCGTTTTAGTTTGCTTCCTTCAATTATTCAAGTCCCATGTAAGATTTTACACCCCAGCAGTTTCTAAACTGATTTCTCAATCATTAGGCTTTTTCATCAAGAATGAAGCATCTTGAACCTGCTCATGATGCCCCCACCACCCAAGACCTTGATATCTCAGATGTTGACTTGAGTTTAGAAGACTACGAAGCACTTTTCGACGAATCTATTGATGATCCACAGCAATTCTTTGAGAATGGTGGAGTTGATGGTTTTTTTGGAGATATTTATGGCACTGGATGCAATGTTGAGAGTGTACAGATGGAAAAGGTCAGACATAATTTCTTACAGCTGCTGTATTAGTTGTAATGAATCTCTGCCTGCCAGACTTTGTTTCATAACATCGTTGCTTCGAATTCTTCAGGCCTCAAGTTCGAAGTGTGAAACAATGAAGCAGACCTGCAGCAACCCATTATCTTCCGAGTCAACAACAAGCTGTAAATCCGATTCAAATTTTTGTCTCCCGAGACAATCACCATCCGAGTGCAACATTGCAGATCACCCAGAGAGTGGAGGGTTGTCAGCTGTCATCATAGAGGAACATCCATACGATGTCCTGTTTCCGGAAAATCATTTCTCATCAGCTGTCAGGGATGATGCAGTGCTACGGTATAAAGAGAAAAGGAAGTCGCGCAAGTAAGCATAGCTTCTCGAAACACTTCAGTTGTTCTCCTTTGATCAACACACACCCCCATATAGAAAGTTCCATGCTGGAATAATGATGATATGCATAATTTGGACAGGTTTGACAAAAAAATAAGGTATGCTTCACGCAAGGCAAGGGCCGATGTCAGGAAACGAGTGAAGGGACGTTTTGTGAAAGCCGGAGATCCATATGATTATGACCCTCTGAACCTGATAAGAAGCCAATGAAGGCTTCATTTCTTGAAAATGCATTCAAAAGCCAGAAAATATGTAAGGAGTAGAGACTGAAGTGATGGAGATGTTATATGCAGGGAGGGGGTGCTGTCTCAAACTGCCTCGTAACGAGTAGGTTTACTTTCTTTTTTTTCCTCATAAAAGAGGCAGCAGCTTCTCCTCAGGTTCCAAATTGTGTATAATTTTGAAGTATACAGTTTTGTCAGTTTTGCTGTTTATACTTGCAACATGCCATATGTAAATTAATTAATTACACAAACTATGTTAGAAATCTTCCTCTGCCTTACCTCACCTCAAAGCTCAGTTCATTCTGCACTTAGTTGCAGCTTATAATCATATTTGCTTGAATTTGTATTACCTCTACCTCTGACATGGGACCTGCTCAACTCCAAAGTTGCTGTGGAGATGTCTGGTTTTTGTTTTTTTTGTTTTTTTTTAACTTGTAATAACTTGATATTCATGTTGATTGCCTTAGCAATTAACATCAGCTGCAGGTAAGAATGAATCTTATATGTCCCTTGGCTCGGGATGTAGTGGTTAAAGCATTTTACTTGTGACTGACAGGTCACAAGTTCGAGCTTCCAGGGTGTGTGTGTTTAAGATTGACGTACACTTATTCAAAAAAAAAAAAAGAAAAAAAAAAGAATGAATCTTATATAGCGGTTTCATTGTTTGTCTCGCATGCCTCTATTAGTCATGAGGTGTGACATTGAACAATGGAAGGTTCAAACACAATGAATCTTTTTTAAATGCAAAAACCTTATTAATTGTGCATTTGTATTAACAAACATTTTAAATTAATATGTTTTCATTCAATTATCCAACCAATAAATTAGTTAATCTCCTAATAAACATGTTATGAATGAAATATATAAATAAAACCAAATGCTTAAAGCATGAATAGATTGGCTGAAAAATTATACTCCCTCCGTCCCAAAAAAATTGTCCACATCTCCTTTTTCGTCTGTCCCATAATATTAGTCCACATCCCTAAAATAGCAAACTCTCCACACTCATCAATAAAATATTCATTCCACTAACACCCACTACCACTCACATGTATTGGTCATCGTGCCCGGTCAAATGTGGACAATTTGACCGGGACGGAGGGAGTATTAATGTAAGATTGGTTGTGTTTTCCTTCCCTTGCAGAATCAGTTCGCTAAAAGTCTCTTCATAATTTTAGCACCTGTAGTTCAAACACAAATCAAGAGGATATATAAGGAGGTACTTTAATATAAAATTTGTATATATATACAAACTCTGTGTATTATATGAAACTGAATCATATTTTGTCTTAAATTTTTTTCTTTTCTTTCACGTACTTCCTTTTTTTTTTCCCAATATGCATACTAGCAAAAAAATTGAGTCGAAACATTGTTAGCAACAAAAAAGATTGTCCTAGGTTAGAAGTTTTGCCATTTAAATGCTTCGTAATAGTCTAAAAAGGAACATGCAAGTAAATTGAAAAAAAACTTTGTACATAGAAATAAAAAAAAATTATATATAATTTGTTAGGACAAAAACAATCTTGAGAGAAGTTTATTTATTTGCAAAAATGAAATAATTAGTTGGCTTAGGTTGCTACGAGATAAATAAATTACTTAGCTTGAGTTGGGGAATCTATTAATATACTATAGGAATTTTAAGAGATCATATGAATAGTTAAGAAATAGAAAAGATTTTGGAAAGATTAAATTTGATTATTTTTATTGTTTTATCTCCATACCTGATTTACTTAAAAAAGATCTCCATATAGCAAGAAAATAATGTCATCATAGGGTTAACTTTGTAACAGACACACAGATAAAATGAGCTTAGATTTGCTGACCATCATAGGGTTAACATAGTAATAAAAGGTAGAAAGTTGTGGAATTTTTGAGAAAGTGACTGCTTTGCAATTTCTTTTAGATTTAATGTAGGCAGGCTATAGATATATGTAGTTGTACATACAAGTTTAAAATTTGTAATCTAATATTCTTACTTATAAATATTACATCAAACATTTAATTTCATTAATATTATTAAAATCTTGAGCAACAATTATGTTTTCACAATGATAAAGCACAAAAAACAATTTTATCTTGAATCAATTTGCACTTTATTTATTAGCTTGAGTTTGAATTTTATTCACTTCATAATATACAATTGTCTAAAAAATAAAATGAAATTACCACACCAAAAAGGACATTCACCTAGAGTAGGGGCAGATTTGTAATATGCCTTTAGGAAACATCAAATTAAAGAAATGGTAGCAAAAAAAAAGAAAAAAGTGGGATGAAATTTTACAGTAAAAATTATTGGGGTGTGTGCCTTTTGTATAAAAAGAAATAAATTTAAATAAATGTTGTATTTAAATAATGAATATGTATAACTACAGAGTTCAATTCATTAAAAAAGGCAAAATTATAACTTCAAATTCTTGCAACCAGTAAAACGTCAAATCTAATAATAAAATCTATTCAAAATTAGAACCATACATAATTAAACCCCACAAATAATAATTATTTTATTGTCAATAGAATCATAAACTACATCCTTAATTATATGATATCCTTTGTATACTATAAAACTCTTTTAGTATATTTTTACAAATTAATTTGACTTATTATATCTAACTTTGTAAAGTAATAAAAATGAATGTAGAATTATAAAATATTTATACTCACTTTTAATTTGGATATAATAGAAAATTTAAACTTAAATTAATAATGTCTTAAGTTGAGACGTTCAATTCAATTATTTTTAAAACAAGAAGGTTTGATTGAATTAAACATTTATAGAGAAACCAATTTGTTTATGTTAATTATAAAAAATAATCACTCAGACCCTTAATTGATCCTAATTTATAATATAAATTTATTGAAGTATCATTACATATTTATATTTACTAATATTGTTTATAAATAATTTCATAATTTCATCCGTGGCACTACACTGGTGTATTTCTAGTATGTGTTTGAAAATGGAGCACCATAAAATGGGAATCCCCAAAACCAAATAGTCATTCTATTTAGCCAAATAGAGATCACCATGGTTGTTGACAACATCAGTTTCAGTTTCATATCCAGGAGCCTTCCCTCCAACTATACTACTAAGGATGTCAATAAAATCTGAAACCGATGAATCAGCCTGAAATTGGTGGACTAAAATGTGGGTTAGAGTAAAAAAATTCTAATCCGAAATTATTTTTAACCGAACTGGTTGAACCCGACGGGTTGGCGGACCGAACGGGTTGAACCCGGTGGGTTGCGGGTCGGCCCGTAGGTCCGGTAATATTTAATGATATGCATATAATATTTTATTATTCATTATTTCTAATATTATTTATATCTTACTACAACCATTAATTATACACTCATAATTCTCGATGGATCAGCCCGATTGACAATCCTATATACTACTACTACTTGGATAAGTATGCAACAGGCATGCGAGATCAAATTCTACTTTCAAAGAGTTAATCCAACGGTAGGGGAAAATTGTCTCAATTTCTATGTAAAGATAAGGTGTTTCGAGGGAGTGTATCAATGACAAGTATCTTTCTTTTGCTTTTGGGCACAAAATTCTTTCAAACAATAAAATATGGAAACACATATCCCAAAATGTTGATTTTGCTTTGCACAAGAAAGATCAATCCAATTTTCCTTTCTTTTAATCTAAAAACTTTTGGTTAGTTATGTGAGAATTGTTTGGTACGTTGGCTAAGGTATGTGGAATAAAAATAGTGAAAAAAGTCCAAATTAGGAGTAAAAATATATGATGTACCCATCAAATATTCCCTTTATATATTTTATAATATATAATATAATTTTATGAGATGAATCCACAATCATTGGCATCTTCATATTTTAAAAACCAACCAATTTTGGCTAACTTGTATGTTTTTTATACAATTTGAGAACAAAAATAATGCAATAAACTAACTACCTCTATTTAATGAACTTTATAACACAGATAATGCAATAACTTGGGAAGATGTAAAAGTGACAAAAATAGAATTGAAGTCTAGTTGGGAAGTTATCTTCCCGCAAAAGAAAACATCAACATAGTGCTTGTTTGAACGACACTCACTCGTCTCTGAAGGTGAAACATTTTCATTTTATATGAGGCAGCATCACGATCACAGAATCTCCGACAAACTAAAAGGAAAGAAGACTGAGCTAATGAGATACTGTAACATTTTGAAAAATATTGCAGTATGTGACTATATGCGTTGACAGAGGCATGATCCTGAGCCACTTTCATCACATGGGAAGTGTGTCAGCCTGTTAGGCATGAATACATGACGTCGATTATGACTGCAGACATTATGGTGCGGTGATTACATGCGGGGATGAAACTGTTCCCAACATTAAAACACGTGCACCGATTCATCAAACACATCATATATCACGTGTGTGACACGTTGGATTGGATCGATTTAGTCAATCAGTCCATTCCAACGACTCCAACAAACTCGTTTCATTAACCTAAAAAAAATAAGGCGCATACGAGCCAAACCCAATCCCCAAGAGAGAAAAAAATAACACTATTGCCAATTGTAATTACTATGAACCGGGTCACGGGTGCTTGACCTGCGACCATGCTGAGGCCAAAGGCCAATGTGGCGCGCGTATGGGCACCTTCGTGTGATGCCCCTGTAGCATATTGAGTTATTACACATTATTAATGTAATGACTTATATACATAGTAAAATATGTGTAATAATAAGTCAATGTGAGACATCATTGATTGATGCAGGGGCAGATCTACACAATGAAATGGAGATACACTTGTACCCCCAAATTTTATTTTTAATATTAAATATATATATATATATATAATTATTATTATTTATATATTTATTTATATATTTTTTATAAAATGTATCCCCAATTTATTTTATTCGTATATTGTACTCCCAATTTTAATTTTCTAGATCCGCCTCTGAATTGATGTGATGATAAAGTCTCACACTCACAAACCATTAAACTTATAATCGTGTCAACTTCGTGGATTTATTTCTTACTCATCAGAATTCACATTTAAAAAAATAAATATACCACCGTAGATTAATTCTATAATATATAATTACGACAAAATAAAATATTTCATTGCAAAGAACTTACTCGAATAACCCTATAATTCCAACACTATACACATGTTGCAAACAAAACCAACAATCAATGCTTGAAAGAAAACAACCGATTCAAAATTCAAACTATTAATAAACTTTATGTTATTTTACGAATTATTTTATTTTTACAGAAAAAATAGATTAATTTGCATTGCTCTAGCAAAACAAGATTTGCGAAATAGTCTTGAATGAGATCTTCCAAAAACAAAATATTAGAAATAAGATTTTAAAAAAAGCAATAATAATAAAACAAAATTAGGTTATGTAAATGAAGCACAGCCACCAACACGTTTCAATCTGGGATCATCTTCCACATGCATGGCACGTGCGATGAACATGAGTATGGGCCCGTGACCAAAAGAAAAAAATACTTCCTCCGTCCGGTCCGAATTGCTACACTTATTAAAATGGGCGTCCCGAATTGCTATATTTCTAAAAATGATATTTTTTCACACTCAACAATAAAATATTAATTCCACTTATTGTCACATCCTTCATTCCCGTGTCGAAAAGAAATGTGTCAATTGGCACGGGTCGGAGGGAGTATAAGTCATTTTGTGAGAGTCTATACAATTTTGTATTTTAATTAGTTCTTAAATTATCGAAAAATCGCGTTAAAATTTCCATTTCTTATGTTATAACATACACTCAATTGTTCATTCACATATTTGTGAAAGTAATTTAATTTTTTAGCAGGACAAAAAAAAATTATTTAAAAATCTTTATATATGAGTTTTTTTTTATTACTAAAATGTTTTTTATGAGATTATCTTTCAATTTGTAACCAACATTTTGAGTGATTTTATAAAAAGTTTAGGTTATCAAGTCAATGCATATTGGTTAATGGAATTGTTGTTTGTTTGTATGGTTGTATGGTCATATTAACTGAAAGAAATTGATTTTTTTTCAATATAAAATAATTTGAAATGCTCATATATTCATGAAGATTTTTTTATGGCAAAAATTTAATGAGATCGTTCTAATTTTTTATGTGAATTTTAAATTAATCATATTATTTGAAAAAATATATTCTGAGATGAAAATATATTGTAGTCTAATTATATTTCTCACTCTTATAATTATAGGTATTTTTGTAAAAATTAGGTTATACAACTCCTAGCCAAGTCGCAAAGCACCCGAATTTTGTTTCTTGTTTTTTTTTTTTTTTTTTTAATAAAAAAAATCAAAACTTATATACTTTTATTTTTTATTTATTAATATTTATATATTTGAAATAATGTGAAAAAAAAGTTAACTATTTAGACACCACCTACAAACTATCTTGGCACTAGATACTACACAAGCATTTATTTTTTTTAATGAGATTAAATACAAAATATAAATGGTGTTTCCTCAAACCCATAACTATTTAATCATACACAATGTTTTTGTTTTGTTTTAAATTTATATAATTTAATTTTCTCGAAATAATGAGAAAAAAACAAGTTAATTAATTAGACACAACTTAAACACTAGATACTACTTACTCTCAAACTCATGATTAATCTACTTAATATATTAGAGAATATTTTCATATAATTATAACTAGATTTACACCCGTGCGCGAATTAATATTCTTCAAAATAATATACAATTAATCTAATTCAAAATAATATGGTTCACTTTACTAAATAATAACTTACATTTCTATTGTACGTATAAAAATATTCACATAAAAAATCTTCATGTTTGAGTAAAAATATATAGTAGTCAACTTATAATAATAATAATTACATATTGTATAAAAAATTATTAAAAATATTAAATTTGTCTAATAAACTTACAAAATGATAATTTGACTCACAATATTTGTCCATATTTGTAATATAATATCTTACTCCAAATTTGATAGTTTAATTTTTAAGTTTGTACATTTTACCAAATTTTAATTCTTTGTAAAAATAAATTATATTATAAATTAAAATGTACTAATTCCTCTAAATGATATTAATAAAATGAAAATTCAATTTTCAAATTACAATGTAATTGTAACGTTTTTTTTATAAAAAAAATTAACAAACGCACATTTTAAATATAGTATATAGATTAGGACTCCAACAATCAATTAATAAGTAAAAAAATATTAATTTATTTAGTTTTTTATTACACATTTTTCAATAATTTTGGAGAAAATGTTGACTATGTTGACCGGAACTCTTTCAGTATATATGATAGATGATAGATAGGTGGACTTGCATTGCATGGGATGTGTGCAAAGAAGATTGCACACTCTATTCTCAAGACTCGAGGTCTTTTAATAGTTAATAATACCCAGTATTTGAATTCAAGAATTTTCAATTATTTTCACGAATTGCAGAAATTGAGGCATTGACGATTAACACTACAAAGTATGAGGTTATTGTGGAAGGAGTTGTGGAGCTGTAATACCCCAAGCTCAATTAAGCTTTGTAAAGATTTATATTTTTATAAAGAGGAGAATTCTATTGTTTGTGAAGCATTTGAATTTATTTGAGTGGAATGGTATGAATAAGGTTGGAGAAATTTTATTTATGTCATGATAAATCGTGGAATCGGAAATTATTGGAAGAAGGAATTTATTGAGTTGATTATATGGGAAACTGGAGGAATTTCAATTATTTTGAGAAGTTATAAAATAATATGATTTATCATATTATTATTAAGGAAATATGATATGAAATTATAAGAGTTATGTGATCATATAATGTGGAGAAATTATACAAGGGGTATAAATAGCAGAAACCTTATGTTATATCATTTTTCCACCATATACTATAATCATAGAGTGAGAAAAATATAGAGAGAGAGACTTCCACCCACTCATCTCGTCAGACCCATTCCGGCCGAATTTCAGACCAACTCCGATCACCGACTGGCAAACCACCACCACCGTTCGATAGTCTTCGTCTCAGGCTTCGTTTTGACTACTCGTAGGCTCCAAGAGGACGAGTATCGACGGAGTTGTCGAAGAGAGAAGTGAGGTGGGTGTGTGGTACGTTTTTGAATAATCTTGGATTGTATCTCATTTTCCCGGCCATATTCCGGCGATTAAATGTTATATTCGTGTTCCTGAGGTTGTAGGGAACATACGGACACCAAGAACGGAGCATTTGGCCGCCAGAAACCGTCACCGCCGTCGTCGACTTGGAGAGCTCCGGTGAGCCTCGTTTTCTCTTCAACCTTTGTGTATTTCTTGTATTTGATCGCATAATTGGAGTCCTCGTAGCCTAGGGAGTCTAGAAACGTCATTGCATGTATGATCGGGGTCCGTTTTGTGAGTCGCCGGAAGTTGCAGTCGCGGCTGTGAGAGGAGTGAAGAAGACGACTCCTGTCGATCGACAGGAGGTATGTCGATCGACAGGGATGTTGGTCGAAGGGGGTGAGGTCGAGTCGATCCTGTCGATCGACAGGAGGCATGTCGATCGACAGGGAGTTCGGCAAGAGGAGGATATCGAACCACACCTGTCGGTCGACGAAGATCATATCGATCGACAGGGAAGGTCGACATCCATTATGTCGACCGAGTGGTGTCGATTGAATTGAACCTGAGTCGACCAGGTCTGTGTCAACCGACACAGATTCATGTCGGTCGACACAGAGGCTCAATTTTCACAATTTGTCATTCTATCCTAGTTTTTCTCGAGTCCTGTTTATCTACAAGTAAGACATATCATCCTAGATATATTGTACTGACTTGAGAAACCTATTTGATTGTAGAAGATTGAAAGCAAGGATTGTTCGAGCTCATTCTAGCTAAAGACATCTAGCCAAAAGCCAAGAACGAGGTGGGAAACTATTTCAGTATAAAATCAAACGTGTGCTTTTCTTTTAAAAATGTGTTAAAATGCTTTGCTTTAAACTGAGACTGCTATGCATATTTTGTATTATTATATCTGCCCTCTGCTAATTACTATTAACAGAGAGATAATACTAATAAGACAAGAACCATGTACCCTCCGTACATGCGCTACTCTTATTAGCAATAAAAAGGGGTGAAATGGTAGTGACCTTAAACCCTAGAAGGATATTAACGGGTGAAATGGTAGTGACCTTAAACCCTGGGAAGAAAGATTATGATGGGTGAAATGGTAGTGACCTTAAACCCAGTGGAGAAGTGAATGAAGAAATATAATACGATCGGATCTCGAAGAACAAACCGAGATTAGTGCACTTAGATGATTGTAGGTTGAATGTTAAATCATTCCTTATGAATCATCGTAACTAGGAAGTCGGCCAACTTCCAGTTACAAAACAAAACAGATATAATAACATACCCTAAAGCACAACAAAATAAAATGTTTTAGATAGCATGGTCCTTTTTAACAAAACCCCATGTCTATCTGTGTGAGTTGCATAACATGTTTCTTACCTAAAGTATGTTTTCGGCATGTTTCTCACTGGGTACGAAAGTACTCAGCCCTCGCGTTATTTCTAAAACGTGCAGGTTAAGCAGCAGCGATGGGAGTAGCAGGGTGTAAGCAGGCGGAATAAAGTGATTATATTTGAAGAAATAATAGATCCTGTGACATGTATCTTCAAATACATGTCACCATCACGCTACACACACGCTGCTACACTCTCTGAATATTTCCCTTCCCTTTTGAAGTATCTAAACTTTGGATTATATTTTAACTGACTTGACTCGAAGTACTATTTAAGAATGCTTTTATCTTTTCTTATATTTAAGTCTTCCGCTTATCATTCTTAAATTTTGATTGTCAAAACCTGAAACATCAATGTAACGTGGCCCCAAATTGGGAAGGTCAGTTGGGGGCGTTACAGGAGCCGCAAAATGATGGCAAAGGTTCACCTTCAACTTCAGGCAACACAGCCAAACTTTAGCTCTTTTTTTCGTTTTATGTACAATCCTTTATTTGATTTTGGGGTTTTAATTTTTATTTATGTAGATAAATTTTATTTTTTAGGTTTTAATATTTTAATTAAAATTTTAAATTGGGGGTTATATGGATAAAATTGTAATATTATATTATCATTTAAATTTTTATTTTTTTAATAGACTACGTTTAGCAAAAATCTGACTGCATTTAAAATCACCTTTTTGTAATGATTTTATTTCAATTTGGGATCAACAAATCGAACTGCTGACCGAAAATTAAACTGAATTGTAGATTTTGGGCACTTTTGGGTCGGATAGGAAATTAGTTTGGATCCGATTGGGTTAAAAAAATAGTTTTTGGTTGGAGTGGATTTTGGAGGGTTTGGATTCGATTTTACCGGAATCAATTGAAAAGATAAAATATGTTTAATTAATATAAATATTAAATATGCACCCGCACAATGCGTGAATTAAATATGTTGGAGTAGTCTCAATATAACTCGAGGAAGTAGTTCGAGTGGGTCGAGGAGACTAGTCCGATAAAGTGGGTCGAGCTGTATAGGTCGAGGAACTCGAGGAGCAGTTCAAGTTGGATAGATATGAAAAATATATTGTGTATATCTTGTTTCCTTGTTGGACAAGATTTATCCTAATCAGTATTAGATTTGGATGGGAATAAATCTATTTTAGATAGATTTAGGTTTAGATATATCTTACCATATCTAGGTTTTATATTCCTTATGTGTTTAGGAATATCTCCCTATAAATACCCCTACTCCCCACCAATTGTAATTGTCACATACTTTGTAATTTCTTCACCATAATAATATCATCACCGAGGAGGCTTGAAGAGTGGACGTAGAGCATAGCTCGAACCACTAAAATTCTTTGCGTCATTTATTTTCTGTCAGTTATTTGTGTCTGCAATCGCTTCAATTCACAACAAATTGGTGCAGTGAACGTGGATAGAGAAGGATTGCGATGGGTTCAGCCAAGTTCGAGGTGGAGCGCTTCACGGGATCGAATGATTTCGGTTTGTGGAAGTTGAAGATGCAAGCCTGTTTGTACAGCAAGGCTTGGACGGTGCCTTGAAGGGAGAGGCTGGGTTACCTGACACGATGACGGAACAACAGAAGAAAGATACACTGGCGAAAGCGCATAGTGCGCTGATTCTGAGTCTCGGAGATACGGTATTGAGGAAGGTGTCGAAGGAGAAAACGACAACGGAAGTATGGACCAAACTGGAATCCTTATATATGAAGAAGTCCCTGGCGAATCGGCTCTATCTTAAACAATCGTTGTATTTGTTTAAGATGCAAGAGGGAAGACCGATCAACGAGCAGCTCGACGAGTTCAATAAGTTGATCCTCGATCTGGCAAATATCGATGTGGCGATAGGAGATGAGGATCAGGCATTGATGTTGTTGAGTGCGCTGCCAAAGAGTTATTCGAACTTCAAGGAAACCTTAATGTATGGAAGAGAGTCATTGACCATGGATGAGATTCAGTCAGCTCTAAGTTCGAAGGAGTTAAATGAGAAGAACGAGGAGCGAGAGAACTCTCATGGAGAAGGCTTAGTGGCTAGGGCAGCTCGAGGAAGACCGGAGATGAGGAACTCCAACAGGGGAAGTTCGAGGTCAAGGTCGAGGCCAAAGCCAGGATCACAGCCAAAGGTCAAGTGCTTTCTCTGCCAAAAGAAGGGACATATCAAAAGAGATTGTCCGGAGAGACAGACAAAGCAGGAGCAGAAGCAGCAAGCAGATGTAGCTGTTGCTGAGCAGGAATATGACTCTAGAGAGGCATTAGTGATTTTGAGTGAGCGCTCGGAGAGGGAATGGATATTGGATTCAGGTTGTACATTCCACATGACACCTAATAAGTCATGGCTCGAAGGGTTCGAGGAGCAGGAGAACTCGAGTGTTCTTTTGGGTAACAATAAACCATGCAAGGTGGTTGGAATGGGTTCGGTGAGGATTAAGATGCACGATAATACAGAAATGGTACTTCGAGGTGTAAAGTACGTTCCGGAGCTTAAGAGAAACTTGATCTCTTTGGGGATGCTCGATGAACTGGGTTACACGATCAAGATGGAAGTTGTGACTTTGAAAGTGTGCAAAGGATCCCTGGTCTTGATGAAAGGAGCTCGAAGGAATGGAATATACACTCTGATGGGGAGCACGGTGATCAAGGAGGCTTCAATAGTGACGGTTGACAAGTCAGTACTGTGGCACAGGCGACTCGGTCACGTTAGTGAGAGGGGGCTACAGGAGTTATCGAAGCAAGATCTGTTGCTCGGGGATAACATCAGAGAGCTGGATTTCTGTGAGAATTACATCTATGGAAAATGTCACCGGGTAAAGTTCGGAGTAGGTCGAGAGAGAGCTCGCGGAACTCTGGATTACATCCACTCAGATCTATGGGGTCCTTCAAGGGTCAGTTCGAATGGAGGAGGTATGGGTCTACATCTTGAAGAATAAGAGTGATGCTTTGGAGACCTTCAAGAAGTGGAAAGTGCTGATCGAAAATCAGACTGGAAGAAAGGTGAAGAGGCTGCAAACTGACAATGGCCTTGAGTATTGCTCGAAAGAGTTCGAGAGGTACTGTTCGAAGCACGGTATTGCAAGGCACAAGACAGTGGCTGGAACACCTCAGCAAAACAGATTGGCGGAGAGGTACAATCGGACGTTGCTGGAAAGAACGAGGTGCATGATGTTCGGTGCAAAGTTACCCAAGTCGTTCTGGGCAGAAGCAGTGACTACTGCAGCTTATTTGATCAATCGGTGCCCCTCGACTGCACTAGGTTTCAAGACATCGGAAGAAATATGGTCTGGTCATCCTTCGGATTTTAGCAACCTTAGAGCTTTTGGTTGCGTGGCTTATGCGAACATCAAAGGAGATAAGCTTGGGAGGAGGGCATTGAAATGCATATTCATTGGGTACCCCGAAGGTGTGAAAGTGTACAAGTTATGGTATCTCGAGCCGGATGTAAGAAAGTGCATCATTAGCAGGGATGTGACGTTCAAGGAGGAGATGTTATGAGAACTGGATAAAGGGGCCGAGGAACGGGAAAATATCCTTGAGAAACAAGGTGGTGCTTCGGAGGAACAGTCTGACAAGGTCGAAGGAGATAGATCAGTTACTGAGATTGAGGTGGAGCCGACCAGTGGGTCGAAGAGAGTACCTCAGGTGGATGGCGAGATCGAGGTGGTTCGAGGGTTAGGTGCACTTCAAGATTATAATCTCACGAGAGATAGGGAACGAAGGCAGATAAGACCTCCCACTCGATTCGGATATGCTGATGTCGTAGCATATGCCTTTGTTATGGCAGAAGAGGTAGAGCTGGATGATACTGAGCCGAAGAGCTATACCAAGGCCATAACTTGTAAGGAGAGGCTCAAATGGCTCGATGCCATGAAGGAGGAGATGGACTCCTTGAAGAAGAATAACACCTGGGAGTTGGTGGATAAGCCGGGGGAGAAGCAATCGATAGTTAGCTGTAAGTGGATCTTCAAGAAGAAACAAGAGGTTTCTGGGGTTAGATTCAAGGCTAGACTAGTTGCTCGAGGCTTCACGCAACGGGAAGGTGTGGATTATGGAGAGGTGTTTGCGCCGGTGGTGAAACAAAGGTCTATAAGGCTGATATTGTTGTTGGTTGCTCGGTACGACATGGAGTTGGAGCAACTGGATGTGAAGACCGCATCTGTACAGAGAGCTGGAGGAAAGGATCCTTATGACGCAGCCCGAGGGTTTCGAGGAAGCCGGTAGCGGGGAGAAGGTGTGTCTTCTCAAGAAGTCATTGTATGGTCTGAAGCAGTCTCCAAGGCAGTGGAATTGGCGGTTCGACAAGTTTATGGTTCAGCAGGACTTTGTTCGATGCAAACATGACCCATGTGTGTATTTTCGAGGTGAAAATATGGAGACTCGAATTTATCTACTGCTTTATGTAGATGATATGCTGATAGCGAGTCGAGATAAGCAAGGGATAGCCGAACTGAAAGAAGCCTTGAGTCAGGAGTTCGAGATGAAGGATCTCGGTTGTGCTCGAAGGATCCTGGGTATGGAAATAGTTCGAGACAGAGCTCGAAGAAGACTCACATTATCTCAAGAGGGATACTTGATGAAAGTTCTTGAGAGGCATGGAATGAAGGATGTAAAGCCTGTGCTCACTCCGTTAGCAGCTCATTTCAAGTTGAGTACTGCTGGGAAACTCGACGAGGAGGAAAGGGAGTTTATGAGAGGTGTTCCTTATGCGAGCGTTGTCGGTTCGTTGATGTATGCTATGGTCTGTACGAGACCGGATCTTGCTTATGCTCTCAACATGGTTAGTAGGTTCATGGCCGAACCTAGGAAAGAGCATTGGACAGCTCTGAAGTGGGTCCTCAGTAGGGGTGGAAATAGGCCGGGCTTAGGTAGGCCTTGCTCCGATAGGCCTGGGCCTTCGAAAAATTCACTAAGCCTGGCCCTGGCCTATTTACTATTATAGGCTTTTATAAAGGCCTTAACCTGACCTTTTTAGTGATATAGGTCATGCTTCTAGCCTACTTGAGGCCTATTTAAGTCTATTTAATAATTTTTTAAAAAAATATTTTTAAATTAGAAATACATTATTTATTTTATAAATTAGAATATATATATATAATATAACTTAATAAAAATAAGAGAAACTATGTAAATCTATTTCAAACTTGAAATGAGTTCTTGAATCTAATTCGGACTTTAGAATATAAACTACAAGTATAAATATTCAAGTTGTATTAAATTATGGATTTAATTTTTTATATACAATAATAAATATATCTAATAATTACATAATATATCATTTAAGTAGGCCGACCTGTTAGGCTTGAAAGGCCGGATTTGAAGCCCGAGCCTAAGCCTGTTTAATTATATAGGCCATTAAAGTAGCTCAAGTCTGGCCTTTTTACGAGATAGACCGAACCTATGTAGGCTTTAATTAGGCTGGGCCGTAGGCCCCTGTCGGGTAGCCTGACCTATTTCCACCCCTAGTCCTCAGGTATGTTTGAGGGACAGTTGGAAAAGGTCTAGTCTTCGAGGATGATGGTTCGAGCTCAAGGCTCCCAGTCGAAGGATTTGTGGACTCAGATTATGCAGGATGTATGGATACGAGGAAGTCATTGACGGGTTTTGTGTTCACATCGTATGGAACGACGATTAGTTGGAGAGCAAGTCTACAGAGGGTAGTTGCCTTATCTTCGACGGAGGCGGAGTACATTGCCTTGACCGAAGCGATTAAGGAAGGTCTGTGGTTGCTCGGATTTATGAACGAACTGGGGATTGATCAAGGAAAAATGAAGGTTTCCTGTGATAATCAAGGTGCTTTGCAGTTGGCAAAGAATGATGTTCATCGTGAGAGAACTAAGCACATCGATGTGAAGTTCCATTTTATAAGAGATGTGGTGGCAGCCGGAGAGGTTGAGCTGCACAAGGTCAATACTCTCGATAATCCTGCGGATATGATTACGAAGCCAGTTCCAAGTACTAAGTTTGAGTACTGTTTGGAACTGATAAAACTGTTGAAGTCGAACTGAAGAGGAGGTGCCAAGCCAAGGTGATATTGAGCCTAAGGTGGAGAATTGTTGGAGTAGTCTCAATATAACTCGAGGAAGTAGTTCGAGTGGGTCGAGGAGACTAGTCCGGTAAAGTGGGTCGAGCTGTGTAGGTCGAGGAACTCGAGGAGCAGTTGGAGTTGGATAGATATGGAAAATATACTGTGTATATCTTGTTTCCTTGTTGGACAAGAGATATCCTAATCAGTATTAGATTTGGATGTGAATAAATCTATTTTAGATAGATTTAGGTTTAGATATATATTACCATATCTAGGTTTTATATTCCTTATGTGTTTAGGAATATCTCCCTATAAATACCCCTGCTCCCCACCAATTGTAATTGTCACATACTTTGTAATTTCTTCACCATAATAATATCATCACCGAGGAGGCTTGAAGAGTGGACGTAGAGCATAGCTCGAACCACTATAATTCTTTGTGTCATTTATTTTCTGTTAGTTATTTGTGACTGCAATAGCTTCAATTCACAACAAAATATATGATATCTTGTAGGCCTGTGCAAACGGTCGGTTCGGCCAAAAACCGACCGCCAACTCACCAACCGAAAGTCAACCGACCGGCTACCCAAACCGACCGATCAACCGCCCGAAGTATTGCTGAACCGAACCGCCCACCGAACCGAAAGTGGCGGTCGGTTTCGGTCGGTTAAATCAAACCGAATGAAAAAAAAATGCTTCAGCTTCTTGAACAAAAATCAATCGAAAATGCACTCTCAAGTAAATTAAATCAACCAACATATAATGAAACCCAAATAAAAAAATTAAAAAATAAAAACCTGATTCTTGAAACACAACAAAACAATTAAATATCAAATCTTAAAATCAAATCAAATTCATACTGAAGACTGCATATTGATATCAGTCGAGGAGTCGAGGGTCGAGAGACTGAGACGCAGGAGTGCAGAGCAGGAGGAGCAGGAGCAGCCGACAGAGGTGTGCGCCGACTGCGGGCGGACCGGCGGGTTCGCCGAGGATGAGAGCCGAGAGGGAGATTGAGCCTGCAGCGAGCGAGAGGCGAGTGGGAGAGGGAGACCGACTGAGAGAGTGAACGCCGACTCCGAGCGGGTGCGAGGCGGGGCTGCCGGCGGGGGACTGGTGGGTGGCGGGTTTGCCGAGGGGGAGAGGCGAGAGGAGAGGGACGGACGACGGGACGAGCGAGGGAGAGGCGAATCAATTTAGGATTTTAGGTATAGAACTAGAATTTTAATTAAGTATATAACATAATATATATTATATATGTATATATTTATTATTTATTAAATTTCGGTCGGTCGGTCGGTTTCGGCGGTTCGAAACGGCCAAACCGACCGCCGAACCGAAATCTGACGGTTTTGCATTGCTCCAACCGCCAACCGACCAGTGGCTGTCTTAACCGCACCCGAACCGCCCGAATCTGGCCGGTTCGGTCGGTTTTTTCGGAAATCGGTCGGTTATGCACACCCCTAATATCTTGTTTTATAATATTTAAATATAATTAACAAAGTTATATGTCTTAGAATTTTTAACAATTTTTTACTTATATTTAATCTTATTCATCAATATTATGTTAGATATATTATAATACAAATTTAATAAAAATAAAATAATTATATCAAACACATATTCTATGCGATTTGATTTACATACTATCTCATAAACGATATTGTATTTGTATTATTTTAAAAAAATTATAAATATATTCTATTAGTGAGATCTAATATTTTAATGAAAAAGGTGATAAATATAATTTTATTATATTATATTTTTATTTATTATATATCTATATTAAAATTTATAATAGAATAAATAATAAAAAAATAGAAATAAAATTTAATTTGTGTTTTTGGAGATTTTGCCATTTTCACACAAAAAATATAAATAAATTTTTATTTTTATTTTATTAATGAATTATTTTATTATATTATAAATATACATTAAATAATATAAAAATGTAATAAAATTATATTTTATATAAAATATTAGATCTCATTTATTTATTATATTTACTATTTTACAAAAACAATATATTTTTGGGATAATATTTAAATCAAATACCATCAATTATGTATTTGATACACCTCTTTTTATTTTTATTAAATTTATGTATATAGGTTGACGTATAATCTAAAAAATAATTTATATATAATATAGCAGATATAATATTGATGAATAAAAATCAAATATATGTAAAAGGAATTGCAAAATATATATATATATATATATATATATATATATAGGGAGTGACTCACATACTAAAAATTAGTTTGTGCTAAATAGGAATGAATCTACACCATTCATCTAAAAAATTCAACGGTTGAGATTAAAACATTTTCCCAGATTTCATGCTTTTTTGCTTTATAAATCATGCTTAATCGAATTAAGCACGATTTATAAAGCAATTAAGCACGAACAGAAATTATGCTTAATTTTTTTAATCTTTATGCTTTAATCTCAACCATTGATGCTATCAATCCAAGGGCTGAGATTCATTCCTATTTAGCACAAACTTTAATTTTAGCACTTGAGTGAATCTCTCTCTCTCTATATATATATATATATATACTCCCTCGGTCCCGATAGTCCAAGTTTTCATTTTTGTTTGTCCTATTAAATAGTCTCATTTTCCTAAAATATCAAACTTTTTCACGCTCACTAATAATTTTTTTTTACACTACACTCACTAATATTTGTATCCGTGTCCGGAAGAAATGAGACTACTCCTGCAAGATAGAGGGAATATAACTTTTTGGTAATCATATTTTAACATTATATTTGATTTACGCGTCGCCAGAATGCAAATCTAGTTAATTATATATAAACAAAACTTACTTTGACTAATGCACCTGAGTCCGGAGCAAGGGCGGCACTATGTGGAGGACCACCCCACAGCGTTTTGAATTTTTTTATTTTATATATACATATATTTTTTATAAAAAATAATGATATGTGATGATAAGATCTTGATCGAAAATGGATTGAGTTATAAAAAAGAAATATATTTTAGAGATGAAAAGTGTTAGATGAACAAAGCCAGAAGCACGTGTGAGTATGTGTAAGTGTAGGTGTGGGCAGGCAGACAGAGAGAGAGAGCAGATTGCGAAGTTGAAATGTATGTTGGGGCCTCTTTGCCCTAATACTCCATCGACAATCGGATAATGGACTTCGCTCATCCATGTCCATTCATTCATCACATCAATGATTCCTTCATTTATGGCTCAATTTTGCAGAAATTATTAAATCTGCCTCTAATCGGATTTTACAGCACCAACTCTCTGAATCAATTAATTCACTCAACTGTTTGGTTCCATGTATATGGCGCTTCTCAATTATATATTCAATATCAATATTAATATTCCCCCGAATTCTCTTTTTCTTTGGCGATTATTCAAATTAGTTTGAATGATTCAACTTTTACTATTTTTAATGTTTTATTTTGAATTTTATTAATCGGAATTAGTTTTAAATCGATTCATCCATTTGTACAGGGCGATGCAGCTGCGATGGACACGTCCCATGATTAGGTTAATGGTGTGATTTACTTACTCATTTACGTTTGTATCATCAGTTTGACCCTCCACTCCCAGACTTCCCAGTTATGATTATCGTAATAAAAAGTGGTGGGTTTGAGATGCAACATTTTACTGTCATAAATATTCTCTCTCCACTTGTGAGATTGCTGTCACAACCGCAATCTGCCAAAGCACAAGGAACAAGCCCATGTATGGAGCCGTTTTCTGTCTTTGTACACTGCTGAGTTTTTAACTGCTCACACAGCTCAAGCCCAGAACAAAAATTTCCTGATCATCGCCAATTTAGGTGGCTTTCTCTATCCATTTTTTGCGTGCTACTTCTCAGAGCTTTCAAGATTCTCTTCATTTGGATCCGTGGGGGGTTCTCTGTTTCCGTTCTGGGTTTGTGATCAAGATCTGATTTTTGCGTGGATGAATTGTGTTTCTTGAATGTAGAACATAATTGAATGCTATCATAGTAACTGTTGCATTTTTCAGGAGCTGTCTTGATTCAGTTTCCTCTTTTACTTTTTTTTTTTTCCTTTTCTTTCTGGTGGTCTTTGATTCCCTGTGAGAATTTTCTGTCAGTTTTATCTTCTAGGTTTCTGCTTTCTGGTTTACTGGAAGAAGGCTCGAGTTTTTTAATTTTGTTAAAGCCTTTTTCTGGGAAAAAAGAGTATCTGCCACGAGCTTTGTGATCGACTAGTATTCCTTATTGCGCCATTACTCTCCTCTTTCATGGCTTCCTTTTGTAATTCTTTTTTCACTCTCTCCATTATTGATGCTAGATAAAGTCCGTTGCTTTTTTTTTTGTTTTTGGACTTTTGAGTTTACGAGCGTATTAGTTTGGATATCTGTGATCCTCTTGCACAATTAAACTAGCTACGCCACAGCTTTGGGTATCTAAATTTGTTCATTGCTCTTTGATGCTTAAATCTTCTGTTGTTGAGTTCTGATCTTGAGCATGGAAAATTGATGTATGGTTCGACTTAATGTTTATACGCACAATTGTGAATCTACTCATAATAAACTTCACAAACTTCATTATTGAGTTTTTTCAAGAGATTACTTATTGGTGATTTTCAATTGGCAGGGTTCTGATTCCACAGAGTTGGAGATTAAATTCTTGGGTGTCATCCTTAGCTATTGTAGCTGTTATGCAGCTTATTAGTTGAATCTTAGTCTTGAAGAGTAGCTTATTGTTTCCGTGATGACCTCTAAGACTGGCTCAAGGGTGCCCTTGGAAATGCAACAACAGGCTGTTGGTGCTCATTATGCAGTCAAGGCACATGATCTCAAATCTTTACCTTCTCAAGTCCCAAAACCTAACACAGAAAAGCTGGTTAAACTAGCGAAATATCAAGAATCTGGTAGGGTGACTGCTAGGGAAACTATAGAGAATGTTGAGTTGAAAATATCGCGAGTTGAACTTAATGGTTCATTCAATGTATCAGATTCCAAAATTTCTTCTACCAGATCCGAGCAATTGCCCACAGCTGAAGATGTAGATGCACATGAGAATGAAGCCTCACCAGAATTTTCTGATGATCAAGAAAAGAAAACATCTGAGCCAAGCAGTGTAGAGAATAGCTCAGTTTCCGCAGAGGTTAGTGATGGACCCAGTAGTCTTGCAAAAAACAGTGGAAGTGCCAAAGTAATCGATAGAGCAGACGTTGAGAGTGGGAAGAGCAGCATCTGCCGAGAGAGCACTGGCAGTGATATCAGTGATGAAAGCACCTGTAGCAGCTTCAGTAGTGGTGTCAACAAACCCCATAAAGCAAATGACATGCGATGGGAAGCCATCCAAGCATTCCGAACCAGAGATGGTGTCTTAGGATTGAGCCATTTCAGGCTGCTGAAAAGATTAGGTTGTGGAGATATTGGGAGTGTTTATCTGGCCGAGTTGACCGGAACTAAATGTTACTTTGCAATGAAAGTTATGGACAAGGCATCTTTAGCAAGTCGTAAGAAGCTTCTTCGAGCTCAGACAGAAAGAGAGATACTACAGTCCCTGGACCATCCCTTCCTTCCTACACTCTACATCCATTTTGATACTGATAAGTTTTCGTGTTTGGTTATGGAATTCTGCCCAGGAGGAGACCTGCATACTCTTAGACAGAGACAGCCAGGAAAATATTTTTCTGAACAAGCAGTGAAGTAAGATATGTTTTAACCACGTGTATGTTTGGTTTTCTGTTTACAGCAGTACTACTTGGTAGTCAAATCATGCATATCACGTTTATTATTGTCATAGAACTAATATTGGGGTTCACTACCCTGCCCTAGAAGAGATTTTAGTGATAACTCCTGCCATCTACTTCTTAATGTCTGCACATAATGCCGTGTTAATTTGCTAAGACCAACCTTTTGGATATCTGCAGACCAGTTTGGCTCTGCACTGTCATACTCTCGCACAGTAGAAGTAGCTGTTGAGTTATGGAGCCTGAGCTAGGAACCTTCTTTGATCCTTAAAAACAATCTATCTGCATAGGCCAGTATCCAAGTTTGGATATGTTTTTCTGTTTGCCCCAGTTATAGCTATGCATAATCAGTTTTTGTGTAGTATGACTTGTGGCTTTGAAGTAGTTCGTGGTCTCCCGCTCTACTTATTGTCATTATTGTTTTCTTTCTTTCTATCCTTTTTTTTGTCCTGCTTTTTCTTCTCTATGTTGAGGAGATTTATCTTTAGGAGCTCAGCCCCTTGGGCCTAAGGTTGAAATATGAGTTCCAATTCTTGGTTTTTCTGGCGAATGTGCTATAGTAATACTAGTTGATCAAGTAAAAATAGTTGTGAAAAACTCCCACTCTTGAAAAGTTTGAGCTCCAAACTGTTTGAATCAACCAATAACTATTTCCTCATCTCCCTTTATCGCAGATTTTACGTTGCAGAAGTGCTGCTTTCTTTGGAGTACTTACACATGCTCGGAATAGTCTACCGTGATCTTAAGCCAGAAAATGTCCTGGTTAGGGATGATGGCCATATAATGCTCTCAGACTTTGATCTTTCACTTCGCTGTAAAGTCAGCCCAACTCTGGTAAAAATGGCATCTTTCGACTCTGATCCCCAGCGTAAAAACCCTGTTTACTGTGCCCAGCCAGCATGCATCCAGCCATCATGCGTCGTTCCAACATCATGCTTCACTCCTCGCCTCTTCTCCAGCAGATCCAAGAAAGACAGGAAACCCAAAAACGACATCGGCAATCAAGTTAGCCCGTTGCCTGAGCTGATGGCGGAGCCGAGCAATGCGCGCTCCATGTCTTTCGTAGGAACACACGAATATCTGGCGCCTGAGATCATCAAAGGTGAAGGCCATGGAAGTGCCGTGGATTGGTGGACTTTTGGGATCTTTCTATACGAGCTGTTATTCGGCAAGACTCCATTTAAGGGATCAGGCAACAGGGCCACATTGTTCAATGTCGTGGGGCAGCCTCTTCGCTTTCCGGATTCGCCGGTGGTCAGCTTTGCCGCGAGGGACTTGATCAGAGGCCTGCTAGTGAAAGAGCCTCAGCACAGACTGGCTTACAAACGAGGTGCAACGGAGATAAAGCAGCACCCTTTCTTTGAAGGGATTAACTGGGCTTTGATACGCTGTGCCACCCCTCCTGACATCCCCAAGCCGGTCGACTATGACCGGCTGCCTGTCCCGGCACCTCCGGCCAATGGAAACACTGCTGCTGCCGCTGCTGCTTCTTCTGTGGATCAGAAAAGCGACAAGTATCTTGAGTTTGATTTCTTCTAGTTAATCTGGATGTTCTCTTAGATGGTTTGAGGTTGAAGATAACACAAGTATTTGTTGTACAAAAAAAAAATTGTGGAATTATTTGTTCGGGCTCTAAGATAAGAGGGGTGCTTCGAAATTGATCTTCACTTCTCATAGTAAAATAATATATCATTTCTAGTTTGAACGAGGAGATGTGGATACCATTAAATTAAAGTCTGCTACAAGTGTACAAAACATTTGATTCCAAAAATGATTTACTGTGTGTTGCTTTCACTCCGTAGCCATTTCTTTTGATGAGAGAGAATCAACGATTATCGTAGCCTAACATTCATTATTTGTTGAGGTCACTTTTGATTGTGCTGTATTGCAGTTAGTCGATTGTTTGCAGTGGAGAGTGGAGAACAACATTGATGGTCTGTTAGCGGTGAGTTTGCAACACTCATGCTGTATGAAATTATATAATCTTCAGAAAGTTATGTTGTACCACTGATTTGTAGATAGGACTACAACAGACTTTCTTCAATTTCTTTGCCAAACTATTATTAGGTTGTGAAGCCATTTCTGCAGGAAAGAACAAGAAGGAAATAAGTGTATTGTCTGGTTTCGGACAAGAGGAATTGTTGAAGGTTGTTTCTTTTTTTTGTCCATGATCTCACATCATCTGGCTAGAACTTGTTTGGTTTTCAGAAGTTACTCCCCAATCTTTTTGTGATTGTGATGCAGATAATGGATTATTCCTCACTTCCCCATCTCTGCCGTAAGAGAATTCATCTGGAGAAAAATGATGACAGTTGCTTTCTCATGGGCCATCCATTCCATCAACAACTTTATGAGTACATCAAGAAGCAATCCTCGGGTCTTACAACTGATGTACCTATTAAACAAGGGTCTGTGCACGTTACTTTGCCTGAAGATGCTAATGAAGGAGATATTGCCAAGATTTTGGAATCTGAATTGCTGAATTTGAAGGTCTAAAGAGAGGAGGGCCCTGATAATCAAGTGGTCGGTCTTGATCTCTTTTTCTTCGTATTTGTAGCTATCTAGGATTTGGTTTGAATTGATGCTTTATCAAGTATGAGCTGTTCTTATAGGAGTAGGCGGGGACCGACTCTCCTCCTATTAAATACACAAACATAAGGCTAAAAAGACTCCAGAAACAGAGTGGTTCGTCTCCTCCTCGGATATGGAAGATCAAGAAACTGATTACCTTCCACTGTTCGAGACCAAGGAAGCTAAAGGGCGTCGTCTCTACTGGTTCTACGCCCTTTCCATGGCCACCGCCATCTCACTCACATGCATCTACAGAGTCTCCCACTTCCCACAAGAAAATGGACTCAAAGCATGGGCATGGACAGGCCTTTTCATGGCTGAACTTTGGTTCATCACCTACTGGATCATCACTCAGTTTACCCGATATCACGCAGTCCTCCGTCACCCCTTCAAACACAGGCTCCCCCGCAGGTGAAAATCAATGTCTCTATGCTTCAATATGATTCACAACAGAACGAATGAACGAACTAACATGTATTTTTTTTTTTTTCCTTCTCAGCATCTATCCAGGCATAGACATATTTGTAAGCACAGCAGATGCTCAGCTGGAGCCGCCACTAATGATGGTGGACACTGTGCTGTCTGTCATGGCCTATGATTACCCTTCGGACAAGCTGAATGTGTATCTCTCCGACGATGGATGCTCTGACCTCATGTTCCATGCTCTCCTGGAGGCTTCCAAGTTCGCCAGATTCTGGCTGCCATTTTGCAGGAACTTCGATGTCGAGCCAAGGGCGCCCGGGGTCTACTTCTCTACTGTCAAGCAACCACCTGGTCAGGGTATTGATGCCCAAGAATGGAACACAGTCAAGGTATGTAATATACCTGATTCCATCTAGTTTTCAATGTGAATTAATCAGAAAAGGCCGTAGTCTTGTAGACTCGTGGAAAATAGTAGTCAAAGAAAAACATTATTTATTTTGAAGCTATTTGAAATATTGATTGGGGGGGATTTTACTGGAGCAGGTAGGATTTGGACAAACTATTCCCATCACTGAAAGTCATATGCTTGTTGCTTTCATTGACACTACATGACAAAACTAAATTCAGCCCTTCATCTTTTTGGATCCAGTTTCTCTGTTGGGGTTTTTAATCCATATTCAGTCAATAAATGGATTGCTATTTTCAGAGTCCCATTATTGCAAGTGAAGGGACCAGTCCACATATTTCTGTGACAGCATTGACACAGTCAGTATTTCTTCATTAGTATAAATTTGACTTATCTCCTAGGGAAACTTCAAACTTGGAAAGAGAAATGCAGAATCACAGGATTGATTCTGATGTATCTGAGAGTTCATTGAATCCACTTCTTGAGACAAAGTACTTGAGGAGATTCAAATGACTCCAACAAAAGGGTTTATTGTATTTGAGTGATGATGGAATAACCTAGTCTAAATAATTTCAAACCCTTTCTTCAGATCATTTGATTATACACAAAAACATGGCACAGGATGGATCTAATTTAGAATTGGGAAATATGAACACATACTGTAAGCCCTAGAAACATTTAATGAGAAGTAGAGAAGAGCCTGCAAGGTTAGCTAGAACTCCTTGATATGCTTGGTACAGACAGTTACTTTATGCATGGATCATGTTCTTGTCATTTTCCTCCTCAACAGAAGTTATATGAAGAAATGGAGGCACGGATAACTGACAACATGAAGCAGGGTAGAGTACCTGATCATTTGAGGAAACAGCACAAGGGATTCCGCGAATGGGAAACAGTAGCAAGCAGAAGAGATCACCAGACCATTCTTGAAGTATGTTGCATTCTATCTTCATACCAGCACATACCAAATTGTCTGAAGTTACCTAAGCACATATTATATGAACACAAGTCTAATGTGTATTATGTTTAACTTTAGCACAGCAAATGCTAAAAATCATATAAAAAATGATGGTTCTGGCCTTGCACCAGATACTAATTGATGGGATGAACACCAAGGAAGTGGACGTGGAGGGGAAGCCTTTGCCAACATTCGTATATTTGGCACGTGAGAAGAGACCTGGATACCCGCATAACTTCAAAGCAGGAGCCATGAATGCCTTAGTAAGTCAAATGAGCTTATGGCTTTTTTTGCACCTACTCCAAATCAAATTTTCATGTTCTCATAAACTGAAACAGATAAGGGTGTCGTCAAGGATAAGCAACAGCCAGATCATTCTTAATTTAGACTGTGACCACTACTCGTACAACTCTCAATCGGTGAGAGAAGTGTTATGCTTCTTCATGGATGACAAGCAGAGCCATAACATTGGCTATGTGCAGTACCCACAGTGCTGTGATAATAGCATCACAAAGAATGATCTTTATGGAAACTTTCTGAGAGTACCCCTAGAGGTAAGAGTTTATCAAGAATTACTGCAAGTTACATAAATTCTTACTTGGTAGAAGAAAGGAGAACTTACCATTGGTTCAAAAATGTGGACATACACACTGAAGGTAGAGCTAGCAGCTTTAGATGCACATGGAGGACCAATGTACATTGGCAGTTGCTGTTTCCACAGGAGGGACGCACTTACTGGCAAGAAGTATGATAAAGGGTCTCACATCAACTGGAGGCAAGTAAATGTGATACGAGAGCCAGGAAAACAGGTTGAGAAAACAGCCAAATTCCTTGCAAACTGTAGCTATGAAGAGAACTCATCATGGGGCAAGGAGGTTCTCTCTCTCTCTCTCTCGTCCAATTTCCACTAAGTCTTCTACAAATATAGTTTAAAACTCATTACGATTTGAAACCTGCCATGCTCCATTTCATTCAAAATTACTCATTAAGAAACAACAAAAGTGAATTTACAGATGGGATTCAAGTATGGATGCCCAGTTGAAGACATAGTTACAGGATTATCAATACAGTGCAAGGGATGGAGATCCATCTACTATAATCCAAAGTGGAAGGGCTTCATGGGAATAGCTCCCAT
The DNA here is from genome assembly GCA_026898455.1 of Plectranthus barbatus. Taxonomy (NCBI): domain Eukaryota; kingdom Viridiplantae; phylum Streptophyta; class Magnoliopsida; order Lamiales; family Lamiaceae; genus Plectranthus; species Plectranthus barbatus. The sequence continues at coordinate 55,289 of JAPKLW010001627.1, read as the reverse complement.
GACTCTCTTAAGTACATTGATTCAACACACCCGATGGTCCGAAGGCCACTTTCAGATATTCCTATCAAAATACAACCCCTTATTGTATGGCCATGGGAAGATCCCTCTGAAACTTCAGATATCATATATCTGCTACAACCTTTGGGGGGCCAACTGCTTGGCTACATTATACTACGTTATTATTCCCCCATTCTGTTACCTGAAAGGCATCAGCTTGTTTCCACAGGTATTTGCACACATAGATTTGTTGACTTTATATAATCACTTGCAATATTCTCATAATGCTTTGATTTTTGCCACAGTTCACTAGCTTCTGGGTTCTACCATATGCATATATTTTCGTAGCAAAATACACTTACAGCCTGGGTGAGTTTTTGTGGTCTGGAGGCACTGTAAAAGGATGGTATAATGATCAGAGAATGTGGTTATACAAAAGAGTGACCTGCTATTTATATGGATTCTGCCTAACAATCTTGAGATACTTGGGCTTTGCAAAGTTGGATTTCGCAATCACAGGGAAGAATGCAGATGATGATGTGTCCAAGAGGTTTGAGCAAGAGATTATGGAATTTGGAGCAGATTCATACATGTTTACCATTCTTGCCACAATTGCTCTGTTCAATCTCCTGACTACAATCACAATAGCCAGAAGCGTCATCATCAAGAATCCAGCTTTAGACTTAGATTCTTGTGCAATGCAGATTGTATTAAGTGGGCTAGTGGTAATAATCAACTTACCTTTGTTGGAAGCCCTCTTCCTACGGAAGGATGAAGGCCGTATGCCTGCTTCAGTCACATACAAATCACTCATCTTTGCTGCAATGGCTTATCTGTCAACCATGTACTAAGCTCAATCACTATCATCTGGGAAATTTACATCTAGTTATGTGCAATAAGCTGTATGAATTTGCTGGTATTTATGTAATAAAATTCACATTTTTGGGTGTGTGCTTTTTTTTTTTTTTTGGTGCATGTCTGGACTCATTTTATGTAAATTGACTAAATAAAAATATGATGCATGAAAATTTAAATTACAAGTACATGAATTATAAATTAATATTCAATTATTAGTGCCGAATTTCTCCTATATGTGCTAATTATTCAAGGAAGAAAATAATTGGTGTTTGCTTCATTCAAATGAAAAAAATTAAGAAAAAATCCCTCCGTCCCGTTCAAATTGTCCACATTTGACCAGATACGATAATCATTTGTTGGTCCTGGATCAGAGTATTTATAGTTTTAGTGGAAAGTTTAATATTAACTTGCACTTATCTTGTTAAGGTCGCGACTTAGTAAGTGTTTATCAAACATGTTTAAGCTTGAGTATTCGTTAAGCTTTATTTTAGTTATACTTCAACACTTGATGTGTTGAAGTTTCAAAATAAACAATACGTAACCAAATAAAAACAGTAAATGAACACATGATTTATAGTAGTTCGAATAACTATTCTACGTCCACTCTTCAGTTCTCCTGACTGAAAATTCACTAATGATTGATTACAAGGTCAGACTTGATCTCTAACGTTGAGCAGCTCCTCTGTCTGGTCAGCGCGCACCTTCAAGCACCTCGGTCATCAATCTTCACTTTGACACTCCTTAGAGTGAGGACAAACATCCCTTCTCTTTGGACGTCGACCTTGAGAGTTTTATAGTTCTTCCCAGAACCTTTCCTTTGTTTGGCAATAGCCCGTGATAATCACTTTTGTAGAGCAAGGTGATTGTTAGATTCTTTCTAGGATAGAAAGAATCCCAAAGTAGAAAGAATCCCAAAGTTAACCTTAGAAGAAACTTCAAAGGTCTCGATCTTTTAAATTCAAAAGCTCATGCAAAGCCTCGATCAAATGTATGCTCAGATGTGAGTTTGCGTGAGTTTGAGAGTATCTTGAACTGTTTAATTTCTGTGTTGTAGAATTTGTGAACCTCTCTAGCTCTTAGCGATATCACCTATTTATAGATGTAGATTCAAATGACTGTTTGAATCTTATCCGTTAGACACAGAGTGTCTGCTCGCCAATCTTCATCCTTCTTTTCCTGCGAAGCACAAAGACTCTTCAGGTCTTCGTCTCTGATTGACGTTCTCCTTATCTTAACTGTCATTGTCGAAACGGATCTTTGAGTTTGATTCTAGAAGCCTTCCTTTTATCTGTTGATTATCCTTCTCTCTAATTCGTCGGGTTTCCTTGTAATTTGAATCCTTCTGTTTCACGACTTCGTATTGAATATTGATTGCATTTGCTGGCATTGGTGGTTTGCTAATATCTCAGCAGTCCTGCTGAGATTCAACAACGTGCTTGCTTCACTCTTTCAGCATTCCTTTAAGTGCTTCGAGCATTCTTCAAGTGTTTGCTAGCCTTACAATGTTTGCTAGCGTCTTCAGCAATCTTCTTATATTTTGATTCCTTCAGCATTCTTCGATCCTTCATTCTAGTTCTATTACAACTCAAATAAGTGTTTCTATACAAGACTTTTTACAATTTGACTCGATTCTAACTTGTTAGAAACTAGATTGACTAAGTTTTGATGCACCAAAATCATAAATACATACAATTGAGATCAAGGAGTTATAATATTTCTAACAATATTCTTAACACTAATTCATGTGAGTGGTAGTGAGATGAATATTTTATTGATGAGTGTGAAAAAATTTGTTATTTTAGGAAAAAAGACTAATATTGCGAGACAAACGAAAAAGGAACTGTGGACAATTTACTTGGGACAAATTGTTAATATAATGCATTGAAAATGACTAATATTTAATTACTGGAAAAATTAGACTCCCTCGTCCCGGTTTATCAGGCCCTTTTCTTTTCGGCACGAAAATTAAGAGTTGTGAGTGTAAAATGAGTTAGTGGAATGGATATTTTATTGTTGAGTGTGAAAATATTGCAATTTTTGGAAAATGGCCAATTTAATTGAAACGTCTAATTTGGTAAGATGATCTATTCTGCTGGGACGGAGGGAGTACAAGATTAGCGTATAATCTTTGGTATTTGGACTGCATTTTCTAGCTTTGGGCCATTCAGATCTAATTAATAGGAAGTGAATATTTTATTAATTATTTAAATATATAAAATTAAAATTTAAAAAAAACATGCAAAGTACTCACACGCGTTATCCATATATTAATGTTGAGGTACATTGTCAAAAATAGTTTAGGTTGCAATTGGTTTCCAATTTTATTTTTGTTAATATTATTTCAATTTTTGTCACTTCTTCTGATCTATGTATAAAGTCACATGGAATAGCCTTAATTAGGATTGGAATTCAAGATTTGGTTTGCTTGTTCAATGTTTATATATTTGATCTATTGTTCTATTAGATCATCTCCAACCGAAAAATCAAAACTCGAACAAAAAATGCAGTAAATGTCACATTAAATACCATTCTTTTCCAACCGAAAACACTAAACTCAAACTCAAAAGAATATTCTCAACATATTCCTTTTATCACAATTTTTCAAATACTACTAATATCTTTAGCAAATTTGCAATTTGAACCCTTTATTAATTTCAAAGAAAATAAATTATTACAAGATAATCAATTATTAAAAATACGAAATATTATTAATTGCATATTTATTAATTGAATAATTATTTAAACTATAATTTTATAATTTATAAAAAATTATTTAAATAATAAAGAAATTAAAAAAATATGATATTAAGATTATATTAAAACATATCAAATAAATTAATTAACTAAACATCTCGATAATAAAATTACATTACAGCACACCAAATAATTAAACATCTCGATTAGGGCTGGCAATTTCTGACACGACACGAACACGCACGATAAAAGCGAGCACGAACACGACACGAACCTGTTAAGCTCAAACACGAACACGACACGAACCCGTTAAACTCAAACACGCTAATGACACGACACGAAAACGACCCGACACGATAAAAATTAACCTTACTAAAATTGTTAGTTTTACACTTGGGACAAAAAAAATTTAATATGACACTATAACACGACACGAACACGCACGATAACGATGAGCACGAACACGACACGAACCTGTTAAGCTCAGACACGAACCCAACACGAACCCGTTAAGCTCAAACACGATAATGACACGACACGATAAGACACGACACGATAACGACCCAACACGCACGAATTGCCAGCCCTAATCTCGATAATGAAATTACATTACAACACACAAAATCTACTAAACAACTCAATAAAAACATTCAACACACCAAATAAACTGAAAATAAAATACATGATTATTCAGATATCAGAATTAGAATACTCCTCCCACAAGTGTTCAATTAATGCATTTCGAAGTTCCATGTGAGCATCTTTGTTCCTTATTTCTCGATAGCGAGAAATAAATTCTTGAAATTTTGCATTTTCATTCGTCACCAATTCAACTTCTGGCGGTGCCGTCTCTCTCGCAAGTTCTATCGGTGCAACAAGGTCACGCTCATCCTCAACTATCATATTATGCATAATTATGCACGTAGTCATTATATCATGGAATACTTCTTTTCTCCAATAGCGTGCTGATCCTACTATAATCGCAAATCGTGCTTGTAGAACTCCAAATGCACGTTCTACATCTTTCCTGCATGCTTCTTGTCTCTTTGCCAAATATTTTTTTTGAACCACGTGGATCATGAATTGTTTGCACAAGAGTAGACCATTTAGAATATATACTATCAGCTAAATAATAACCCATATTATATTCTTTGCCTTGAATTATATAATGAGCTGGAGGAGCAATAACTTGAGTTAAATTATAAAAGAGATGAGATGACTCAAGCATATTGATATCATTGTTGGTGCCGAGCAAACCAAAATAAGCATGCCATATCCAAATATCATAATCTGCCACATCTTCAAGAATAATTGTTGGTCTTCTACTACGGACCGCATATTGTCCAACTCAAGCTGTAGGATGATTTTTCCATCTCCAATGCATGCAAACCAAGCTCCCAAGCATTCCTGAATATCCCCGTTTCTTGCCAATATGAAGTAGTCTAGAAATAACATGAGTTGTTGGCGCCCTCAGGTACTGTTCCGTAAAGATCTCTTTGATTGCTCGGCAAAATCTCTTCATGATTTTAATTGCTGTAGACTCACCAATTTTAATATATTCATCTGTGGCATCTGCTGGTGAATCGAATGCTAGCATCCAAAATACAACATATATTTTCTGTAAAGGTGACAATCCAAGTCTACCACTTTTATCAACTCGTAGTTGAAAGTAGTGGTCATAATCTTTAACTGCATCAACAATGCGGAGGAACAACGAGCGAGACATTCGATATCTCATACGAAACATAGCATCATTGTACAATGGATTATCTGAGAAATAATCATTGAACAATCTATGATGAGCAGCTTCCCAATCTCGATTGATGAAGACGCAGCCTGGAATTGAACCACCGATTGTTGGTTGATGATTTTGTTGAAGCATTAGAAGATAAATGTTGTTATTTGAGATAGTTTGAATTAGTCTTGCTTGCCTCTCTTGAAAACTTTTTACTATTTCACTATCTTCATCACCCAATGAAGAAGATGAAGATGAACTACCGAAATTGAAATTCATTTTCTGAAATGAGTGTGTTGGATATTTGCAATGATAAGTGATTTGCAATTAATATGATATGTTATATATAGAGGATGTAAAAAGTGGAGGATAGTGCAACGTATGGGGACTTAAGACCCGTTGACCCGTCGGAAGAATCTGGAAGGAAGGGCTAGGCTGGCTCACTCAAGGGAAAATAATAAAATAATAGGGTAATGCTTGACAGATGTAACCCACTATTGTACTTTTGTACTACACTTTGTACTTTGTACTACACTATCTAGAAGGACCCAATGACTCCTATAAATAGGGTCCTTCCCCTCATTTGTAATGCATCCAATTCTCAAGCAATATAGCTTTCTAAGCATTCTCCAAGATATCTTGTCCCTCTCTCTCGTCCCTTATATTTCTCTCTCAGCAAGGTTGTTGGCTAGGCTGCTTAGAACTCGGTTCTAAGGCCGCACGGTTCAGGAGCAAACTCGTGTACTTCGAGTACTAAACTCCCACCCCGTGACAATAGAGTGTGGAATCTTTCTAGTGTTTAGTCAATTCCGAAATAAATTTTGGAAAACGAGTTTGGATCGTAGTAATAAGTGAGGGATTGGGTGTGTGGAATCTTTCCAGTGTTTAGTCAATTCCGAAATAAATTTTGGAAAACGAGTTTGACTGGTAGTAATAAGTGAGGGATCGGGTGTGTGGAATCTTTCCAGTGTTTAGTCATTTCGGAAACAGATTTTGGGAAATGAGTTTGGCTTGTAGTAATAAGTGAGGGATTGTGAAGAAGGAATATTTCTAGTGTTTAGTCATTTCGAAAACAGATTTTAGGAAACGAGTTTGGCTTGTAGTAATAAGTGAGGGATTGTGAAGAATGAATCTTTCAAGTGTTTAGTCATTTCGGAAACAGATTTTGGGAAACGAGTTTGGTTTGTAGTAATAAGTGAGGGATTGTGAAAAGGGAATCTTTCCAGTGCTTAGTCATTTCAGAAAAGATTTTAGTAATAAGTGAGGGATTGTGAAGAATCTATAAATAGGGAATGAGTGAAAACATAACACTTACACTCTCACAATATTTGTTTGTACCCAACTACTTGATCCAAACTATTCACCAAAAATGTCGATCTGAGCTTTTTCATACAGCCACAATGAAGACATTGTCCTGTATCGAGCTTATATGGAAATCACTCAGGAACCAACGATTGGAATTTACCAATCAGCTGACACAATGTGGAAACGTGTTAAATCAGCATTCAACAAATGTAAGAACGAACAATGAGAAGATCATTCACTAAGATTTCTACAAGCCCGATTTATAACTATTGAGAAAGCAGCGAAGAAAATGCATGCTTGCATTCAAGCAATTGAAGGCAGGCACCAAAGTGGAGCTTCAAATGAAGATATCGTGAGTATTATAATTTTCCAATTTTATTTTATCAGATTAAATTAAATTAAATGCGTGAAGCTATGATTTTATTCACGGAGGATCCAAACTATAAATCTGGGTGAAAGTTTGATCATGTTTGAAATACTATCAAGGATTTTGAAAATTTTAAGGATGAAAATAACTCTAAAAGACAGTTTTATGCACATATCTCTTCCGAGTTGGATTATCCAACTTCCGAAGGGCAACCTTCTCCAGGTATCTCGTGCTCTCTTATAAATTTAAATGACGATTTTAATGCTAGTGGTGGGTCTCTATCTGAACAGCCAATCGCGATGAAAAAAAGTCAAACTGAAAAAAAAAAAAAAAAGATGACTCTACTTAAAACTTTTGCTAATATGGTGCAAGAGCAAAACAAACAACTTCTTGAAGAAGCTCAGTTGTCAAGAGCCGAACTTAAAGAACATTTGGTCGAGATTCGTGCAATCAGACAAACAAGAAGAGACGCTAAATTTTTATTTCAAGATGAGAGTCTCATAACAAACCCTAACCTTCTTGCTTATGTTCGAGCTGAAAAGGCACGTATTTTAAAAAAAAAGAGCTCAAGAAAGAGATGAATCTGCTACATTTGGTGGATATTTCAATAATATTGGAGGATATGGTTACGGGATACCAGATTATTAATAAATATCGACTAGTAGTTTTTGTTATTTCGTTGCATATTAATGTTTAAGTATTTGAATGCATTTTTATTTCATGAGTTGCATTGTGTTTTGTTTATTGTATTGCAATGTTGTTTTTTAATATTTCGTGTAATGTTATTGTTTTAGAAATTTTAGTATTTTTATGTCAATGCTTATTTGACTTTTTAGGTTTAAATTTATTTATAAAAATATAATAAATTAAAATTTTAATACAAAAATTAAATATTACAAATGATATTAAATTTCTATGCATTTTAATTAATCATGCATTAATTTTTAATGAAATATTTTAATAAAATAATAGTATAATTAAACTATAAATATTATATATATATATATATATATATATATATATATTATAAATAAAGAGAGAAAAAAAATAAAAAAGCTAAATTTGTAAAATTGTAAAATCTAAGGACTAATGTGCAAATTAAAAAAGATTTTGCAGTTGTTTACAGTAATAACAACACATATTTGTGTCGAAACAGGAGAGAGAAACGGCAAAGCAATTTGCGTTTGGTTTTCGAGTTTGGTTGGGATGATTTTGAGTTTTGGGATGCGTTTTGCAAGTACTATTAAGAGATGCTCTTATAATATTTATATTAGGAAACGTGTACATTCTGTTATATGAATGAATACATTTACACACCAATTTTTTTCTAAAACTCATTTTTGCAATTATTTGCTCCTCAAAATATTGTTACTAACATTTTTTATAAAACAAACTTATTAAAAAGTATAAGGTTATAAATAAACCAAATGTTAATTACACGAATTTTGATTCGATAAAAATTTGTTCGAATTATTTTGTAAAGTTTGTTTATTACACAAACTGAATTCTGAACTTGAGCATCGTAGTATTTTATCATGAGTTTATGAAACAAAGTCGTTCGCTTAAATTAGTGTTAAATGTAGAATTAATATTTTCACAATTAAATAGTAACAACTATGATAAATCATTGTAGTTAGAGGAAAAATCAAATTTGAGTATAAATATAATATTCTTATGGAATAAGCAATTTGTTCAATAAAAAACTAATGAATATTTTGAATATAATATAAATTAAAAAATTATTTAGATTCGTTTAAAATTTTATTAAGTTTCTGAACTTTATACATTACGACAAAAATAATAATAATAATAATAAGAACTCAATTATTGTGGGAGAAGACAAACATGCTGACAAAAAAGAGAGAGCGAGTCTCCTCCTCCTCCTCATTGTTGCAGAGGATATGGAGGAAACCGATTACCTTCCACTCTTCGAGACCAAGGAAGCAAAAGGGCGTCGCCTGTACTGGTTCTACGCCATCTCCATGGCCGCCGCCATATCACTCTCATGCATCTACAGAGTCTCTCACTTCCCACAAGAAAATGGACTCAAAACATGGGCATGGGCAGGCCTTTTCATGGCTGACCTCTGGTTCATCACCTACTGGATCATCACTCAGTTTACCCGATACCGAGCCGTCCACCGCTACACCTTCAAACGCAGGCTCCCCCGCAGGTGAGCAAATCAATGTCTCTAACTGTAAAGTTTTTAGGTACTTCACAAGAATACTGACATGATTTTCATCTCAGCATCCATCCAGGCATAGACATATTTGTGAGCACAGCAGATGCTCAGCTGGAGCCGCCACTAATGGTGGTGGACACCGTGCTGTCTGTCATGGCCTACGATTACCCTTCGGACAAGCTCAATGTGTATCTCTCCGATGATGGGTGCTCTGACCTCATGTTCCATGCCCTCCTGGAGGCTTCCAGGTTTGCCAGATTCTGGCTGCCGTTTTGCAGGAACTTGGATGTGGAGCCGCGGGCGCCCGGCGTCTACTTCTCTGCTGTCAAGCAACCACCTGGTCATGATATTGATGCCCAACACTGGGACAAGGTTAAGGTATGTAGTATGTGTATGTAATGTACCAGATTCCATCTGTTTTTCAAGATCAGCAAATTTTTGAACACATAAAACTTGCTAAGATAAGATCAGTTCATGTCAATATGAATGAATCAGAGAAGGGTTTAGTCAAGATTGTCTGAGGAAAACATTATTTTATGTAAAGATGTTTGAAAGATTTGATTGGGGAGTTCTACTGGAGCAGGTAGGGCATATTCCCACTCTTGAAAATCATGCTTGTTGCTTTCATTGACACAACATGACAAAAACAAAATTCAATAGATCCAGTTTTTGATGCTGAGGTTTTAATTTAATATTCAGTCAAGAAATGGATTCTTATGACAGCATCAGCATGCGCATGATTATCTGTCTTTATTTTATTATTTGCATTCGACTTCATTGCAGTTTCAGACAAAGAAAAACTTCAAACTTAGAAAACATGAATACAGAATCTTATCATTGATTTTGATGCATTTGAGATCCATAGAGTAATGAGGAAATTCAAATGATTCCAACAAAAGGATTTTGGAGTAAAATATGAGTGATTGTCCAAATAATTAATCAGATATAGTTACTACATACAACTTCTAGTAAGCCCTAGAAACATCTAAAGAAATTCAGAGAAGATTATCTAGAACTCCTTCATATGATTGGTACAGTATTGTTCATGGATCATATTCTTTTCCTTCTCCTCCTTCACAGAAGTTATATGAAGAAATGGAGGCACGGATAAATGACAGCATGAAGCAGGGCAGAGTACCTGATCATTTGAGGAAACAGCACAACGGATTTCGCGAATGGGAATTGGTAGCAAGCAGAAGAGATCACCAGACCATTCTTGAAGTATGTTGCATTCCATCTTCATATCACCACATAACAAAGTGTCTGAAGTTACCTAAGCATAATCCTCCAAGCTCTAAACTTCATAGTAATGTGCATTTTTTAGCATACCAAAGGCAAACAATATAAAAAAATGAATGTTTCTGGCCTTGCACCAGATACTAATTGATGGGATGAACACCAAGGAAGTGGACGTGGAGGGGAAGCCTTTGCCAACACTCGTGTATTTGGCACGTGAGAAGAGACCTGGATACCCGCATAACTTCAAAGCAGGATCCATGAATGCCTTAGTAAGTCAAATGATCTTATAGCTTTTTTGAACCTACTCCTAATCAAATTTTCATCTTCATGGGACATGACATGACTCTCATAAACTGAAACAGATAAGGGTGTCGTCAAGGATAAGCAACAGCCAGATCATTCTTAATTTAGACTGTGACCACTACTCGAACAACTCTCAATCTGTGAGAGAAGTGTTATGCTTCTTCATGGATGACAAACAGAGCCATAACATTGGGTTTGTGCAGTACCCACAGTACTTCGATAACATCACAAAGAATGATCTCTATGGAACCTCTCTGAGAGTACCCGTGGAGGTAAGAGTTTGTCAAAAAATAGTGCTAGTTACATAAATTCATACTCGGTAGATAGAACTTACCAGTGGCTCAACAATGTGGAAATACACACTGAAGGTGGAGCTAGCAGCTTTAGATGCAAATGGAGGGCCACCATACATTGGCAGTTGCTGTTTCCACAGGAGAGACGCGCTTATGGGGAAGAAGTATGAGAAGGGATCTCACATCAACTGGAAGCAAGTAAATGTGATACAAGAATCAGAAAGAGAGGCTGAGGAAACAGTCAAACTCCTTGCAAGCTGTAGCTATGAAGAGAACTCATCATGGGGCAAGGAGGTTCTCTCTCTCTCCCCCTTTAGTTATAAAGTCTTTTTTCATTTAAAACAAACTACACATAAGAGACAACAAAAGTCAATCTACAGATGGGACTCAAGTATGGATGCCCAGTTGAAGACATAATTACAGGATTATCAGTAAAGTGCAAGGGATGGAGATCCATCTTCTATAATCCAAAGAGGAAGGGTTTCATGGGAGTAGCACCCATGACACTCTTAACTACATTGATTCAGCACACCCGATGGTCCGAAGGCCACTTTCAGATATTCCTATCAAAATACAACCCCTTACTATACGGCCATGGAAAGATCCCAGTACAACTTCAGATATCATATCTCTCCGCCAACCTTTGGGGGCCCAACTGTTTTGCTACATTATACTACATTATCATACCCCCATTCTGTTACCTGAAAGGCATCAGCTTGTTTCCACAGGTATGTGCACACACATAGATTTGTTGACTATATATAATCACTTTGCAATATTCTCAAGATGCTTTTGTTTTTGCCACAGCTCACAAGCTTCTGGGTTCTACCATACGTATATATTTTCATAGCAAAATACACTTACAGCCTGGGAGAGTTTCTTTGGTCTGGAGGCACTGTAAAAGGATGGTATAATGATCAGAGAATGTGGTTGTACAAAAGATTGACCTGCTATTTATATGGATTCTGCCTAACAATCTTGAGATACTTGGGCTTTGCAAAGTTGGATTTCGCAATCACAGGGAAGAATGCCGATGATGACGTGTCCAAGAGATTTGAGCAAGAGATCATGGAATTTGGCGCAGATTCATCCATGTTCACCATTCTTGCCACAATTGCTCTGTTCAATCTCCTGACTTCAATCACAATAGCCAGAAGCATCATCATCATCAAGAATTCAGCTTTAGACTTTGATTGTTATGCAATACAGATTGTTTTAAGTGGGCTAGTTGTAGTAATCAACTTACCCTTGTTGGAAGCCCTCTTCCTTCGGAAGGATGGGGGCCGTATGCCTGCATCTGTCACATACAAATCACTCATCTTTGCTGCAATGGCTTACCTGTCAACAATGTACTAAGCTCGATCAAAACCTGTTATCACAATCATCTGTATGAATTTGCTTCGTATTTTTTGGGTGGGTGCCTGTTCATCTGCTTTTTGCATGTCTTGCCTCATTTTATGCATTTTTTAAGATTATGATTAGGGTTCAAGATTTTGGTTTGCTTGTGCAGTGTTTACTCTATATATGATCCTTTTTTTAAAAAAAAAATATTGAGACACGTTTTGTCGTATGAATGAATACATTTTTATCTGAATATTTTTGTATAATTAGTTTTTGTCTTAATATTTGAAAATGCCTTTTTTTTTCCTCTTTTATAAATACTTTTTAGAAATACCTTAAAATACATTTTCTCATAATTTTTTTGGTTAACAATCAAATCCAAACATTATTTGTGTAATGATGTTGATATTATTACTTAAAATAGATATTTGAGTATTATAAATAATTGAACAGTTTAAAAAATAAAGCAAAAAAGAAAATTAAGTTGATCCTGAACAATTTGATCATCATCAGTGAGTTGATCCTGACTTTTTTTTTATGATTCTTTGAAAAAAAGGTGATCTGACCGGTTTAGCATGGTCCTGACCAGTCAGGTATTGGTGGCGACCGGTTCAGACCTGTCGATGCCGACTAGATTTTTTTTATGATTTAAAAAAATATATATTTTTAAATATATACATTAGTATCATTCAAGATATTTTTAATATTTATTTATCTGTATCATATGCTAATATAATTATAATATAAAGTATTATCTATATTAAACTCTATCACTCTTGTTGGAGGGAATTGAATAGTAAGATCAAATCAGGTATACTATTAAAATAATTTTAATAGTTGTTTATAGTAAAAAAATTATTGTCAAAATCAAACAAATTTGATCTTGCATGCATAATTTACTTGAGTTTAATATTAACAATCATAAAATGATTATTTTTGATAGGGAAATATCTAAATTAATTACAAAATTTTTAACGAGTTCCTAACTTTGTCCCAAATTTTTAATTATAATAATTTAGGTATAAATATATTTTTACATTTAGAAAAATGTTATCACTATTTTTATGGTATATGTGAATGAAACATGATTGCATAATATAAGAATATTCGTATAATATTTTAAATAAATGTACAAATAATTTTAATTATCAAATATATTATTAATTACTATACTATCTTATATTTCTCCTACTCTTATAACTAAATGAAAGAATTTTAGTCAAAGTCAAAATTTAGTTTTTTTTCGAGTAGGGACCGTAGGTCGGCACCGAGGGTCGGGACCATTTAAAAGGCACTACGATGCCGACCTGAAGTAAAAAAATTAATGGTTCTTACCTGAATTTTTTAATGTTTAATTTTTTAAATTTTTTGTCATCATCGTAATGATTGGGGTCAAGACTATGTGTAAAATTTTTAAAATATTTAATAAACTAAAAACTCAATTCAAAATTTATTTTTTACTACTTTTTTTTAAAAAAGTACACCTATATGTAAGAAAATGTCAGTAAAATGTCATTTGGAGTATTTCTAGAATGTTTTTATAAGAATGAGTATTTTTATAATACATAATAGCCGTTTGGGGCATTTCAAAAAAATTCTCTAGTTTTTGCAACAACAATTTCTTTTTAAAATTGCACGTTTGTAAAGCAACCTTATTGAAAAGTTTGGATTGTAAATGAATTAAAATAATTTTAAATTATTTAAAATTCTATGAAAGTTTATTTATTACACAAACTAACTTGAGCTTTCATAGTATTTTATCACAAGTGTTGGTCCCGATTTATCAGGGTATAATATATATGTGCAACGGAAAAATTTAAGTTCAGTTTGGTATCTTGCACTTATCCAAGCTGGGGGTGACATATCAGCTTGGTCTGTTCAAAACTCTAGGTACTTAATGCCGACTTCGTCTTAAATGTCAATATTTAGAATATACTCTAATACATGAGTGTTGGGTTTGAAAATAAAGTTATACTCACATGTAAGTAAATAAAGTTGTAAATGACAAACAGACTTATAGTGGTTCGAACTAAATTATCATACGTCCACTCTTCAGACACCTGGTCTGGTAATTCACTAAGCTTAGAACGTTTACAGGTGCTCCTGCAATCTATTGCTTGTCGGTGAATGCTTCGTCCACCGATCCACAAGCGCACTCGGCTGGTCCTTGCTTGGTTCCTCGCTTCGCAACTCCTTAGAGTGTGGGCGCACAACTCAGCCTCATTGTAGCCGGAATGAAGTGTTTATATTTCCCCCGTGAACTTTCTCTTCTGCGGCAGGTAGCCCGCAAGAGTCAGAGTACAAGATGTACTTGACTATTGTAGTTTTTCTTGGAGAGAAAAACTACCAAGTGGTAACTCAAGAATATAGCGATTCTGAGTCTCGTCTTCACTTAGTGACACATGAAAAACTTAATAGCCTCGAAAGTAAGCTCACCATATTAAGCTTAAAACTTTCGATGGAAGTTCACAAATCTTGTTGAAATGAGTACTTCAGTATATCTTAGTTTGGTTTGTAATTTTCATGCATGTAACCTTCTTCTTCGATGATTTCTCTAGTATTTATACCCGAGATGTTGAAGGTTTGAATTTTGAACTCGTTAGAGACAAAATGAAAGATGTTCAATCGGGTGTCTCTATTGATTGCAGCGTTCGGCGGGTAGGAGTACTTTTTGCAGGAGGTCTACATCATTTTTCGTCTTTTTCTGACTTTAAAAGCGATAGTTCGTCTTTTGTCAGACGACAGTATTTTGTCAGTATGAGTAATCCCGGACTGAGCGTCCTAGGTTGTGAAACTTAAAGTTTCGTTCTTACAGACTTTAAGATTTCTCCAATCCTTAAAGTTTGTTCTTCTTGCGATTCCTCTTTTCCCCATATGCTGGGACCCACACTAGAGAGTTTGTGCTCATGCTGTCATACTTGCAACTCCATGCTGATGATGTCATCTCTTCAGTATACTTGGTCCCTTGCTACTCAGTATGGTTTGGATGATTGCACCATACTGTACTGGATTCGTACTTGACGATATCCATACTCCGCTAGACTTTTTTTCTTCTAGGCTTGTAAGGCGTAATGCGTTCTTCTGGCTTGTTTGAGTCTTCCGCGCGTACTAGACCTTTTTGGCTAGTCTAGTTTTCAATATTAATATTAGCTTATAACTCGATAAAGAACTTATACAGAACTTTATATTTTGCACTTAAGCTGAGACTAACTAAGATGGTTTTTACAATCTTTGACTCATCAAAACATATCATAAAATGAATGATATTTCTATCAAAATTTCTAACAACAAACACTTTGATAAAGTCATCAGCTAAAATTAGTATTAAATATAAAATTATTGTTTTCATAATTGAAGGATAACTTGTACGAATATGATAAATTTTTAAAAACTCAACTCCATAATAACAAGTCAAACTTAAATAAGATAGTACTATTTAACTTGACTTAGTTCGATTAACTACATAAAAAATTAGCAAATGAGACCTTCATATTCCTAAAAAATTATATACAAATAATTTCATATCTTGTGTTTTATTTAAATTATCCTTTTCCACTCAAACTAACTTTATCTTAAACAGTATTACATAAAATTTGAATTGATTTTTTATATTTAAAAAATAATTATATATTGAATATCGAATTATTAAAAAAGAAGTTACGTATCGTGTAATATACTTCTTTTAGTAGTGATCTTAATCTTACACACTCTGTCTACGTCTAATTTAAAATTAATAATCTAGTCAAATACTTAAAACATCATCGTAGAATAGAGAATTTGATCCATTCATTTAATGAATTATTATTGTGGGGCACAAGACGACAACCACAGTTTCAAGAATTTAATAATAGGACAATCATTTAAAACCAAAGTGCTGACAAAAATGACTCTAGAAAGAGAGTGAGTCTCCTCCTCCTCCTCATTGTTGCAGAGGATATGGACGAAACCCATTACCTTCCACTCTTCGAAACCAAGGAAGCCAATGGCCGTCGCCTCTACTGGTTCTACGCCATCTCCATGGCCGCCGCCATATCACTCTCATGCATATACAGAGTCTCCCACTTCCCACAAGAAAATGGACTCAAAACATGGGCATGGGCAGGCCTTTTCATGGCTGACCTCTGGTTCATCACCTACTGGATCATCACTCAGTTTGCCCGGTACCGAGCCGTCCACCGCTACACCTTCAAACACAGGCTCTCACAGAGGTGAACAAATCAATGTCTGTAACTGTAAAGTTTTACTTCACGAGAGAAGTTACATGTTTTTTTTTTTTTTTTCTTCTCAGCATCCATCCAGGCATAGACATATTTGTGAGCACAGCAGATGCTCAGCTGGAGCCGCCACTAATGGTGGTGGACACTGTGCTGTCTGTCATGGCCTACGATTACCCTTCGGACAAGCTGAATGTGTATCTCTCCGATGATGGATGCTCTGACCTCATGTTTCATGCCCTCCTGGAGGCTTCCAAGTTTGCCAGATTCTGGCTGCCGTTTTGCAGGCACTTCGTCGTCGAGCCGCGGGTGCCCGGGGTTTACTTCTCTACTGTCAAGCAACCACCTGGTCATGATATTGATGCCCAACAATGGAACAGAGTTAAGGTATGTAGCATGTGTATGTAATGTACCTGATTCCTATCTGTTTTTCAAGATCAGCAAATTTCTGAACATACAAAAAACTTGATAAGATAAGATAAGATCAGATCAGATGAGTTCATGTCAATAAGAATAAATCAGAGAAGGGTGTAGTCTTGTGGAACTGGTGCAAGTGAGATGAAAATAGCTTTCAAGATTGTCAAAGGAAAACATTATTTTATGTAAAGATGTTTGAAAGATTGTTTGGGGAGTTTCTACTGGAGCAGGTAGGATTTGGGCAAACCTATTCCCATTCTTGAAAATCATGCTTTGTTGCTTTCATTGACACAACATGACAAAAGCCAAATTCAACCTTATCTTTTAGACCCAGTTTTGATGCTGAGATTTAATTTCATATTCAGTCAAGAAATGGATTTTTATTCAAAGGGTCCGCATATTTTTATGACAGCATCAGCATGTCAAACTATAAATATAGACCCTATAGTCTTTTACTTAAAAATAAATAAATACATTGAGAAAGTCAGTATTTTATTATTTGTATTTGACGTCATTACAGTTTCAGACAAGAGAAAAACACAGAAAAGCATTTATTTTGATGTATTTGAGATCCACAGAGTAATGAGGTAATTGAATTCACTTACATGAAACAAAGTACTTGAGGAAATTCAAATGACTACAAAAAAAAAACAAGGATATTGGAGTAAAAATAAGTGATTGTCCAAATAATTAAGCAGATAAAGTCACTTTATACAACTATTAGTAAGCCCTAGAAACATCTAAAGAAATTCAGAGAAGAGCCTGCAAGATTAGCTAGAACTCATTGATATGCTTGGTACAGTATTGTGCATGGATCATATTCTACTCATTTCCTCCTCAACAGAAGTTATATGAAGAAATGGAGGCGCGGATAAATGACAGCATGAAGCAGGGTAGAGTACCTGATCATTTAAGGAAACAGCATAAGGGATTTCGCGAATGGGAATCAGTAGCAAGTAGAAGTGATCACCAGACCATTCTTGAAGTATGTTGCATTCTATCTTCATACCAGCACATACAAAATTGTCTGAAGTTACCTAAGCACATATTACAGGAACACAAGTCTCTAAGCATAATCCTCTGAGCTCTAAACATATAGTAATGTGCATTATGTTTAGCAAAGCTAAGGCTAAAAATAATATGAAGAATTAATGTTTCTGGCCTTGCACCAGATACTAATTGATGGGATGAACACCAAGGATGTGGATGCAGAGGGGAAGCCTTTGCCAACACTCGTATATTTGGCACGTGAGAAGAGACCTGGATACCCACATAACTTCAAAGCAGGAGCCATGAATGCCTTAGTAAGTCAAATGATCATATAGCTTTTTTTGAACCTACTCCAAATCAAATTTTCATCTTCATGTGACATAACATGACTCTCATAAACTGAAACAGATGAGGGTGTCGTCAAGGATAAGCAACAGCCAGATCATTCTTAATTTAGACTGTGACCACTACTCGAACAACACTCAATCTGTGAGAGAAGTGTTATGCTTCTTCATGGATGAAAAACAGAGCCATAACATTGGGTTTGTGCAGTACCCACAGTACTTCAATAACATCACAATGAATGATCTTTACGGAACCTCTCTGAGAGTACCCGTGGAGGTAAGAGTTTATAAAAAAATAGTGCTAGTTACATAAATTCATACTCGGTAGATGAAAGGAGAACTTACCAGTGGTTCAACAATGTGGACACACACTGAAGGTGGAGCTAGCAGCTATAGATGCAAATGGAGGACCACCATACATTGGCAGTTGCTGTTTCCACAGGAGAGACGCGCTTATGGGGAAGAAGTATGAGAAGGGATCTCACATCAACTGGAAGCAAGTAAATGTGATACAAGAAACAGAAAGAGAGGCTGAGGAAACAGTCAAAATCCTTGCAAGCTGTAGCTATGAAGAGAACTCATCGTGGGGCAAGGAGGTTCTCTCTCTCTCTCTCTCTCCCCTATAGTTATAATGTCTTTTTTTCATTTAAAACAAACTACACATAAGAGACAACAAAACTCAATTTACAGATGGGACTCAAGTATGGATGCCCAGTTGAAGACATAGTTACAGGATTATCAGTAAAGTGCAAGGGATGGAGATCCATCTTCTATAATCCAAAGAGGAAGGGTTTCATGGGAGTAGGACCCATGACACTCTTAAGTGCATTGATTCAGCACACCCGATGGTCCGAAGGCCACTTCCAGATATTCCTATCAAAATACAACCCCTTATTATATGGCCATGGAAAGATCCCAGTGCAACTTCAGATATCATATCTCTGCTACAACCTTTGGGGGGCCAACTGTTTGGCTACATTATACTACGTTATTGTACCCCCCTTCTGTTACCTGAAAGGCATCAGCTTGTTTCCACAGGTATGTGCACACACAGAGATTTGCTGACTAAATATAATCACTTGTAATATTCTCAAAATGCTTTGATTTTTGCCACAGTTCAAAAACTTCTGGGTTCTACCATATGCATATATTTTCGTAGCAAAATACACTTACAGCCTGGGTGAGTTTTTGTGGTCTGGAGGCACAGTAAAAGGATGGTATAATGATCAGAGAATGTGGTTGTACAAAAGAGTGACCTGTTATTTATATGGATTCTGCCTAACAATCTTGAGATACTTGGGATTTGCAAAGTTGGATTTCGCAATCACCGGGAAGAACGCCAATGATGATGTGTCTAAGAGATTTGAGCAAGAGATTATGGAATTTGGCGCAGATTCATCCATGTTCATCATTCTTGCCACAATTGCTCTGTTCAATCTCCTGACTTTAATCTCCATAGCCAAAAGCATCATCATCAAGAACTCTGATATAGACTTAGATTCTTATGCAATACAGATTGTATTGAGTGTGTTAGTGGTAGTAATCAACTTACCCTTATTTGAAGCCATCTTCCTTCGGAAGGATCAGGGCCGTATGCCTGCATCAGTCACATATAAATCACTCATCTTTGCTGCAATGGCTTATCTGTCAACCATTTACTAAGCTCAAATCCTGTAACCACAATCATATGTACAAGTAGCTCTATGAATTTGCTGACATTTATGTAATAACATTCACATAATCTGTAAGAATATGTAAACAGGATCAACAGTTTTTTGATAACGAATACCTGTCAAGTGAATCAAATGATGTGGCAAGGCCTACAAAAAGATGAACAGGCACCCAAAAACAGAGGTCAGGCGTTCATGTATTTTGAAGACATCATCTGTTTATGTTTTTAAGATTATCATTGAAGTTCAAGATTTCTGTTAGCTTGTGCAATGTTTATAGTATTTATATCAGGAGCTACATATTTTAGAAGCGCATTTAAAGTAATTTTTTCATACTGATCTTTTTTAACTAATTTTTGCAATTATTTGCTCGAGAAGGTGGTGGTAACAAGAATTTATATTTTTTTTGTACAATGTGTTGATTTTATTTTACTCTATTGAAAACTTAATTTGCAACAAATCAATAGTTTGATAATGATATATTTGTGTGAATTCTAAATAATATATTAGGGTAGGTCCTGCCAATTTAGAGGTCAATGCCAAAAAAGAAAAAAAGGCAAAACAAATAAATATATATGTTCACGCTTTCTTGTTTTTAGATCCTTTATTTTAATAAATCCCCAAAAGAAGTTTTCAAAGAGTCCGATAAACAAATGCCTGAATTCATGTCTAGATCCTTCAACTAGGTCAACTAAAAGAGCATTGTAAGATAAACAAACTCTGCAAGTGTAGAGTGTTTAGACCATAATCCATGGTCAAGGAGGTTCATCCTACATGAATGAGAGAGGACATATATGATCCTCTGCAAGTAAAAAATATTAATACAAACAAACAAGATTCATGTTCGATTCGCCAACAAATCCAGATCTGCAGTCATTGAACTCACCACTCTTAAATAAAAAAAGGCTAACATGTTTTCATGCCAAAAGGCAAAGCAGCATAGATCTATGGTGAAAACAGCAGCCATAAATAGTTGTGCACCAACATGTAATTGCAAATACCATTCCACAGAAGATATATAGGATTCATTCTCATAAAAAGCAAAACATTTAAGTGGGCATCTATCTATCAGGGGCCATAATAATGTACACGCTAAAGCTAAGAGGCCCATGAATCTATATTTTCTTAAAGTCACCATCCTTAGCAACTGCATATATGCCTACTTGTTGTTACATGCATGAACAAGTAGAGTGCTCAATAACTTCACAACATGAAATCAAAATCAGCTATCATCCACCAAAAACCTCTTGTGCTATGTCAGTCATAAAATGCGTCTGAAGGTGAGGTTAATTCGAGTAGAATCTGCCTTGGCACGTTTGGGAACAGAATGGAGCCAATCCCTTTGGGTGTAGCCACTCATAACTAGCAGAGATCCATGCTTTAATACAAAAGCATGCTGCTCACTATTGTTGAGCTTCTTTGCTCTCTTACTGGGGGGTTCACCCTCACTTCTTTCAGCTGACTTAACTGTGAAAAAGTAAAACCAGTCTCACTATAAAATAGATGCAATCAAAAATACCTTGTTACTTGCAAAACATGCCCAAGAACTTCCTAGGTAGTTGTCTTTCAAATAAAATTAGAGTTGCCAAAGTTACTCCCCCTCATTCAAAGCATCATCGTTCTTTTATTCAGAGCAGTCCGAGTTCCGGTTTTATCTCAAACTTCCCAGTTATATTGTGCTAATATCAATGATTGAGGTAGTCCTCAAATAAACAGCATCTCTACTGAAAATTTTATGTTCAAAAGAAAAAGAATATAGAGAAAATGGTGCTAACTTAAGTGCCTCTACTTGACGGACGACAACAATGTCTGTAATAGGACAATAAACCATGTAATAGACAATCATACAAATGAGTCATTGAGCCTTGAAAAAAAACAAATAAAACCTATAATTATTACGATCAATCTTACTTGGTTTCTTCTTCAAGAGAAAATCACGATCACATCCAAATGAAACCGAAGCAATTTGAGGAGTTGGCCCATAAAGCTTCTCGTCGTCGGCATGCCAACCAACATAGTCATTGCCTCCGTTGTACTTATTTAGCAACACGCTGTTGAAACTGCTTCCAGGAATAGCTTTGTGGACCTAAAGTAGCACCATAGAAGAATCCTCATTTAAAACAACAACAATGTCAATTTGCATAATGTGGGTTGAAATTATCTCACCATATCCAAAATTTTCTTGAGTTCTGGAAATTCATCCCATGAATGAACAGGAGGCTTGTACCCACTGTAGACTAGCTCCGCCAACCCTTCACCTGCTACGTAGCACATATCCCTGGGCTGTCATCAAATTCAAAACAACCCAGCATAATGAAAACCGACTCAAATTCACAAATTCCATCACACTAGCATGATTCAAAAAGAGGGAAGCGTTGGAAGTTCCGCAAGAACCAAACTTTTTCAAAAGAAAAGAAAGAGTTGATCACCTGGAGATGGAGGCGGCCAAAGACGCGGATAGTGGGTCGGGTCCAAGGGATGTTGTCGTGGAGGTATTTGAAAAAGTTCCATGAATCTTGGGATGAGATGAAGCGCGGCATATGTAGAACCTCACTTCCATTGCCTAAATCCACCTTCTTACATTTCGCCACATCCGGATTTCGTTTGTCGCCGATCGGCTCGTTTTCTGTTCTCAACTTCGAGAGCGCGCCCAACATGGAGAGAGAGAGAGATAGAGGGTAAGCACGTATTGAAGAAGAATGGCAAATTGAAGTAATTAGGTTAGTTTTGGATTGTTAAATTGGAATATAGGTAATTGTGTTTATTTATCCTAAATTTTGTATAATTGTCAAATTATATCCTATTTTATATATATATATATTGTATACTATAATTTATTGTGCAACTTTATCCTCACCACTTTTTGTTTTTTGAGCTATTTAATGGTAATGATGTTTTTTTTTTTTTTTTTTTTGAGGACAAATGGTAATGGTGTTAAGTTGAGGATGAAATTACATAACAGGTTATACAATGAGATAAGATTTAATAAATTTAAAAAAGTGGGAAATAATTCAATAGTTATACAAAGTTTTGAATAAATGAACATAATAACCCCAATTGCTTCCATCTCAAACACTTTACATTTGATTATTTTAAAGTTATTACATAAAAAAACAAATCAGCTAAATATATAAAAACAAAAATTTGTGCAGCACAGTTAATGTAAACATGAATTAATAACCCACACTTAATGTATCAATACACTAAAGGTAATGATAATAATAAAAATTAGCATCATCACCAATACCATATTATCACATTAACAAGTGCCAATCAATGATGGGTAGACTAGCAAAACTGGAATACTCATTTCCAAACTTGAAAACTCAATCGAACTTTATACTAATATATATATATAATAAGTTTCGCAAAACTTTTTCAAATATAAAATATAAAGCAGCAAAAATAGAAAAGATGGTAGTGAATATACAAAAACAGGAAATAGTGTAAAGTTGTAGCGCAACAATAATAATGAATATAATTTAGAAGCATAAAAAACAAATCACGAGCTACAAAACCGGACAAATACACCTATAATGTAGCTAAGCTATACACAAGTTCAACCATTTGCTAAGCACACTAAATTCCTCCACAGCTATACCAACCAAAAGTATTTTAAGCTAAAAATCTACATCAATTTTATTCATCACTCCAATTCTCCCTCCCCACTAATCTTGCTAGCTATTCAGCTCCATAGATAGTTCCTATTTCTTCCCCGCTCGTTGTCTCCACGTGCTCTGCATTTCAAAACACCAAAGGTTGTGTTACTTTGTTACTGCATTGCCTCAACTCTTGCAGGGTTGTGAAAGCGAGTATGGATGAAGTTAAAAGAGTACCAGAAGCTCGTCGTCGGAAAGCTCATCATTTGCAGGGACATGAATTGAAGAAGTCTTCTTATCAGCAGCAGGTTGGCTGTCCGTGTCATCTGCTTCTTCCTCGCCCGCCTGTCCAGATTCTTCTTTGTCCTCGTCAAACTGCTGTCCATCGGAAGAGGAACCCGCTTCATTATCCGATTCACGGGCATCATTTGGAGAGTTACCGGCATGGTCGCTCTGAGTGTTTTCAGAGTCATCTTCATCCTCTTTGTGATCCTCTGATTCAGCCGGACCCTTTTCTGCATCCCCGTCTTGTTTCTTGTCATTATCGGATAATTCCCCATCAGACGTGATTTTGTGGGTCCTCTCGGTCTGTTCCTTCTCTTAATTGTGAGAAAACACGGGGAGAAAGTTGAGTGCGTAAAATCTTTGTTTACCAAATTGACAACAAATATAAATGCATCAATAGTCAATAAACAGTAAAGTTTTGACTCTAAACAACACTTGAAGCTTTGAGAGACTTTGACAAATTGAGATTTTATACGGAGTTATCTATCATATTTAGCGGTGGTAATAGTAGATTACTCACCGGAGTTTGAATTATCAACCACGGACTTTGTGGTAGAGTCAGGCTCTGCAACTACTGGCATTTCTCTGCTCCCCAAGGAGAAGTTAATTTTAAATGATCCCTTCCGACTTTCTTTTGGATTCTTGCGTGGAGTCCTCTTCCCTCTCACTTGCGATGATGATCTGCCAGTCAGTTTATTTATATAAGCTAAGAAAAGAGATGATCATTTCAACTACAGCATATAGCAAAACTCAACTTACTTCAGACCCAATTTATCATCCTGTTGTGAGTCGCCCATCATTTTCCTTTTATCCCCAGATGATCTACAGGTGAATTAGATGAGTGACATCAGATCAAAGTAAAAAAAACTAAACAAAACTGTCGAAACAATTACGAGAAATGTGCACATGGGAGAAAGACAGTTAACTAAATTACAAGAAATTACACGAAATGTTATTGTACACATAAAATGCAACTATCTACGCCAAGTTTTGGCAACTCACTTCACACCCAATTTTTCATCTTGCTTTGGACTTCCAACCTTTTTCTTTCCAGATGACCTGCAGGTGAATTAAAACAGATGAAAACTTCTCATAAAATTTTTTAAAAAAAAATAGAGACAGAGAGAGAGATGACACCTAATTATTAGCCACATGTAACACAAAAATTAAAAACATATGGAGACAATCAATAAAGTAAGAGGACAAAGAAAACCATCCAAATGACGCAACAAGAACTAGTTTAGCAGCAATGTCCTACATACTTGGGAAGAACAGAATCCCCAGGTTTGTCAGTTTCCTAAGAGCAATTCCAAAAGTTTGCTCGATTTTGGTGCAAGTTTTACATATTTTTGCGCAGGATTTCCGCAAACCAAATTCCGTGTGCAATTGTTTGCACAAAACTTGGCACCAAATTACAATTTCTTCTTAACAATGATCATAATGATTATAAAACAATCAGTTATAATCAATAATTAATGATATCCTTTGGCATTTATAGTTTATATATTAAAATATATATATGACTGACTTAAATAATGCCAATAATTAGAATACAAAATACACTTATCGTTATATAGGATTACAATTATGAATAAAACTTCAATAGGATAACAAAAAAGTAGAACTACAATTTGCTCAATAATGTTTTAAGCCAGTAAAGTAGTGCCGAGTCTGGTGAGCTCTCTGTTGGAGACCCTTTTTATATCGATTATTATTTGTTTATTTTGTTTAAAAAACTATTATGTGTTTTTAAGGATTTACTTAACCATAATTGCTATACATGCCATATTTATTAAAAAATATATCATATTTTTATTGGATATATTTCAATATAGAACGAATTTGATCAATTAAATTCCTAATCAGAAAAAAACAAATGGCTGATACCTAAATGATCAAGATATTACTATAATAATAGTTAAATTTCCTCAGGAAATTTCCATTTACATGAACACATCGGATATAAAGGGAGATAGTTAAGAGCGCGTGCAATTGTGCATAGCTTAGGTTTACTCAAAGAGAATGCATTTATTTAGGGAAGGTAGCACTCACCCTCCTTTTGGATGAGAGCCCTTTGACAAGCCAAGTCGCTGCAGATGGGTGTATGAAATTGTCAAATCTCATGCTAAAGAGGTGAACTATTTCTAACAGGAGAAAAAAAAGTTGTGATATAAAAGATCACCTCTTTTTTGTGATTACTCTCTACAATCTCCCAGCGCTCCTTATCTAGTTGAAGAACTTCCACATCTCCATCATCATATAATATCTATGAAAATATCAATCAAAAGATAAATTTTATGAATAAAGAAAGAGACTGTCAATGAATTCTATAGTATGACAGAGAAATGAAGCAACTAAAATACATCTTACCACATGTTTCTTTTTATGGCTATCGAACGACTTTATTACACCTTCGTAAAATCTGAACAAGATCATAGAGGGGTAATTATGTCATAAATAACTCAAAATATCCCACTAATGTCATGAAAGTGTATGCCACTTTTATTCATTTATCTTTCTGCCCCTAGAATCTCATTGTTTTTTTTTCTATGGTAATAGAGGTAGAACCAGCATCATGTCATTTCAGATCAAAAGGAGAGCTGAAAGGACTATTTTAGGAAACTCCAACCCTCCACTATTTTACTAAACTTAGTGTAGTTTATGCAAAAAACCACTCCAACCATGCACTAAATCATAATTGAAAAAACACTTACTCCTTATCCATTGGCCACCAAACTTTTATTCTGGAACCAATTAAGTCGTTACTGTGGCTCCTACTGTCCTTACTTGTGCACTAGAGATGAAAGAAAGTGGACATCATGTTAGAAATATTTATGGAGACAGAAATATCCAAAGCATTTCCTTTACAATCACAATAAAAGAAATTAAACCCATAACATTAAAAATTGAGTTCTATAGCTTCATGGATTTGATCAGTGTCTCAGTTTTAAGCGTAGTGAATTTGAGCCAATCAATTCAACTAGCTTCAACCCTCAATCAATGTTCCAGATCATTCCAACGTTATTTGCTTGTTTACCATAATTGTCACTTCTAAAAGTGGAATGCATACGAAAATCAGTTCCATAATATGCTTCTTTAGTGATTTGTCATGTTAAAAGTACCAGAAGTAGTGCCCATATGATATCATTGACATCACATGTACGCTTGCATTCTCTAACCATTAGATACGAAGTTGCAAGAAATGACACACTAACCTTGGCTAATCCAGAGACACTTTTCTTTTTTTGCCTTTTCAGAGATGCCGACCTAGAAAAACTGAATGAGAGCGCCTCATCAATTTCTTTGACTTTCTTTGGCTTCTGCATATTACAAAGTTGGTAAGCCAAAATTCACTTCTCATCATGAATCACAGGTCTTTAACCTATTTGCAACTTAGCATACCTTAGCATCACGGGAGTGATTGAGGGTCTCAGCATTATCTCTGCCAGATCGTTTACCTTTCTGCTTAGAGGTACTGAATTTCTTTCCCATACTGGGAAACAAATCTGACTCTCCAGATTCGGCAGTTTTTTCTATTGCAGATTTATCTTCTGACAAAGTTTCAAGACCTTCATCCAATTTATCAGAATCATCACTATTATTTTTCTGGTTTACTTCATTAGGCCTTTTAGAAACTTTTAGAGGACTTGTTTGGAGAGACTTGTGACCATGAGCAGATGATGTTCTCCTGCGTTTTGGCACAGGAACATTCTTGGATTCGTCAAACAAGGTTTTCCTCTTCTGTGGCTGATGGATGTTTCTCCTCTTTTTGTCAACATCCTCATGGTCACTGCTTGATCCAATCTTGCCAGCCGTTCCCAGGTTATCAGAATTTATTTCCTTCACCATTTTCAAGATATCAAAATCATTTTCATTGGAAACCCCAGCTGATGCAGACTGATTCTTTGCCTCTTTTCTTGCTTTTGCTGCTTTAGCTTTTAGTCGTTTCATTAACTTTCCCAAAGGTATTTCACTACCCTCTGTTTCACTGTCCTTCATGCTATCATCAGCTGCATGTACAGAGTTAACCTGAAATGACAAATAAAACTGTATGACTAAATCGCCAAACAAAGGCCAGGATGGAATGGCCTTACATCAGTAGGATGCCTCAAAACTCACAATTTCATTAGTTTCCAGTTTAAGTGATTCAAAATGGGCCAAAACACCAACTTCTGCCAGCCATGTCTTTTCTTCACCAACCTAGAAGAGAAGAAACAAGAAAGATATTCAATCAGATATAAATTGCCTGGTGAGGCGAAAGGAGATATCTTAGAAGGTTTATGCATGCTAGATAATATTAAAGAGTTACATATTTGCAACAGGAACATAACTCATTAACCCTCTCAGTGGTCCTAAATTATGAGGCACATTGTTTGACTTCATCAGAGCCAAGGCTGGTGCTGTAAGCCTATAACTTATGTAAATAGCATAGAATGTAGAGAGCCAGCTGCTACTCGGCCCAAAATCATACCAGCAATTTATAGTTTCACTAATACACGACTTGCTTCTGACAACAGATATCAGATGTAGACAAATCCAAGGACCAGAAGTAGCTAACTTCTCCTTTTCCAGTCATCATCTTATCAAGACAGTAGAAAGATACACATACTAATTTAAAAAGTCAAGGAAATTGGCATACATACCGGTACGCCATTTTCATCTTTCTCTGCAAGTTGTTTGTAGAGTCCAGAAGGTAGGGTTACTGATGCACTCAGGTTGCTGATATCATCTTGTTTTGATGCTAACCGCTTCACAATTGACAAACCAAGGTCGCACAGAGCATACAAATTCTGTAATACATAAATTTGAAATTATGTCATCCCCATATTAGGAAAATATTAACCTCATAACATTCTAATATATAGGCATTGTACTTTCTCCACATGGGAAATACATTGTTTCACCAAGAGAAAATAGTACGCTA
The DNA here is from genome assembly GCA_026898455.1 of Plectranthus barbatus. Classification (NCBI taxonomy): domain Eukaryota; kingdom Viridiplantae; phylum Streptophyta; class Magnoliopsida; order Lamiales; family Lamiaceae; genus Plectranthus; species Plectranthus barbatus. The sequence continues at coordinate 26,532 of JAPKLW010001627.1, read as the reverse complement.
AAAAATGGGAAGATAAGTTATAGTAGTATCTAGAGATCATACCTGGGACTTCGCAGCATCAAAAGCATCTTCTGAACGCTTGATACACAGAAAAATAGAGTAAAGCGATGAAAGGGTCTCCTTGTCCTTGCTAATGCTGACATCAGATTTACCGTCTGCATCTCCATGCACCAGCATCGACAGGAAAAGATACAACTTCCTGAAGCAGATAAATATATATTAAATGAAGAAGAAGAAACTTCACACACACTCACGTCTTTTTTTTACAAGTATCCAATATGTTGCCGTCACTGATAATTAAAGGTACAATTTACAAACCATTCTTGTACACATTGCAAAGGTAAGACAGTTGTACTGCAAAATCAGTTCATTCCTGCCAAAAGCAGATATTTCCTTTTCCAGAAAGAAGATAATTTGGTAATAAATGCAACCTTCCAAAACTGATAAAACATATTCTTTAAATGGTCTACTTTCACGGATAAAGAAAACCTTAGAGGTGAGGACTTTAGACCCTTCTGTAACCACATGTCACACAGATCAATCATAAAATTAACTTAGCTATGCATTAACAAATCTCTACATAAAAATTCAATGGTTGCCTTTTTCGACTGCAATTAATGTAGCAAAATGCACATTACACATTTTTTAATGTCATGGGGACAGCTTATGTGCTCTTTGTCCCATTATCCCATCATAAATTATCTCAAAAAACGTGTTATGAATTTATATATCATTTTGAGCAAGTACAGCCAAGAAAACCTTACCCAAATTAATTATTAAAGAAATATTTTTTTAAAAAAAATTAAGCCTAAAGATTATGCAATACCTCCTCTCTAAATAAACTTCTTTGCATGATATGCTTTTTCCATGATAATATTCATGCATTCTCAGTATCTAACAAATGTGTGTCAACCAAGGCACCAAGGCCTTTTTTGGCTCAAGCACAAATGCAGAAAAATAATAATAATAATAAATAAAGGAAGATGCAAACACTACTCTTGATGACATCAATCACATGGTACACAACATGATGACTTCAGAAAAGTTTGACTCCTCCATTGAGAAATTTGGTGTTATTGAATTCGAACCTTGTAAACTCTGAAAATGTTTTCTAGACAAGTTTGTCATTTTACATTTTGGTTTTTTCTTTTATTATTAATTGATTTCAATATAGGATTTGATTTTATGTCAGTATGTCCTCTATGTCGAAAGTGTTGCCACTTGCATACAGGAATAATTCTTTTAAATCTAAAATTGTTAAAAGGAAATAACAGGCTTCAGAAAGCACGACATTAGGTTGAGATTCATGTTCAGTGGCACATGTCTGCTTTGACTTCCAAATGAGACCAAGACCATAACTGCATCAGAATCATGCACATCATTATGCCACATGTAAATTAGATTCTCTACCATTTAAATTGTTGCTTCTTAAGTTGGCTACCTTTGGTGAATTTTCAGGCTCACATTCAACAATTTATTAGAGGTATATAAAGTAATAGTGCAACCAAAAGGCTGGAAAACATGCAAACAACAAGAATACTAAATGTCAATCAGATAGATGATAAATTTAGATCTCTACAGTAATCAACATTTTAACACTTCCATAATAGCACCCATTTCCGTGGATATTCTCAAAACTGAATTCAAAAGGTACATAAATTACGATAAATGTGAATGCATAAAGTAAATATTGAAGAAAATGCATAGCCATAAAAGACTATCTTTTGACCAAGACAAGACAACGGAAGTGGTAGAATCAGAATACCGTTATGTCAAGATGAATTTATTACAACTAAGATTTCCTAAAATAATTTTACAGCTGTGTATTAAATTCTTAAAAATCTGTAACTTCATTTAGCAATTACAATTGCCAATCTAAGATACCTGTACATTTCTTCAAATTTTTTGACATCTCTCCATTCATCAACACTAGGGAACAAGGGATGATGAGCAAGGGAATGCACCACATATGGGAGCAAGTATTCTGGATTATGTGGGGGAGAATCTGCATCGGTCTGTGAAGAGGTCTGCCTTCCCCTTCCTTGTCGACACATCTGGATGATGTCATTCAAATTGCGTTTGTTCTGCAAAATAGTTTAGGATAACATAATGCTTTATATATGTGGAACTTGCCAAAGTTGGATGTGGTATTAAAAATTTCAAAAAACAAAGTGGTGAGATTCAAGAAAAATTTAAGAGTGGAGTGTTTTAGTGTTTCAGCGGAACTGTTTAGGAATGTGCATAGGATAATGTATTGAAGACCTTAAGTAGTATTAGGTTTTATTTCAAGAGATCTAACTATATAAACCAAGAGTTGTCGGAAAATTACAACAATCTTTCCATAAGACATGCCACTAATTACTATATTATTAATAAATTTCATTCACTTAGTATTATTATATTAACATTTTTATACTCAACTATAAATATATTAGCATGTCATATATTATCTAAAATGTTCACAAATTATACGTAAAATATGCTATAATAAAATTACTAAAGTTATTTATATTTTATACACTCTCAATATTATTACCTAATATTTATATAATGATAAGTTATTTTTACATGACATCATAAATCAACAATTATGACATATAATAATATATAATATGGATGAAAAAAACCATGATTGAATGTCTGAAAGGACATTTCCAAATTTTCACATGAATAACAAATTTAATTTCATATAATTTTTTATGTTGGATTTTTAATAAATATCATATGCAATAACTTCCTACAAAAAATTATAGACATAACAATTCAAATTTGTACCCAAGTAGGGAAGCAACCCTGTCCTGACTCTTGATACAACAATATGATGATAGGACTAAGCTGCCCCACAGAACATTGAATTTAGAATGTGTTATAAAAAATCATAAGTTATGTAAGTATTATTCATGCACTTAACTCTAATAGTCTATTAAGCATGCTAAACATTATTGAATATTCAACTATTAGTTAGGCAAAAAAAAAGGGCATCAAATCAAATAACATAAATTTGAATAGTTATAAATAATACATCCAAAATTACTTAAACTAGCACTTAAGCCCCTCAATGAACTTATCTTGCTATGTTGCTTTGTTTGTGTCATAAGTATTAGTAAGCCAAAATCCATTTTGACTCAATTATCACTCCTGCAGGCCGCAAGGTCCATAGGTCATCTCATGTTTCCAAATTGAACATAACCACAGAAACCCACTCTTTGGAAAAATGGAATAGTTTCATCCTCATCTTTTCTATTTTTTTGAATTGAGTTAGGGGTGAAGATACCATCAGGCTACAACACCCTTGGTCCATCCTCGTCTCTTTTGATGAACAGGCATGTTGCTAGTGAACGAAGGAAGAAACAGAGAATGGTTTTGAATAAGAAACAGAAGTGTCATTTACCTCTTCAATATCAGCTTGCTGAGGTGTATTATCAAGCAAGAAAGCACATGCGTACTTAGGGTCTAAAGCCCGGTCCTTGACATATTGATGAATTTTGTTGAGTATTATTTTATTTACCTCAGGAAAATTATCCTGCAAAAAAACAAGAGGGGGAGAGAGTAAGAAAATCATACTCTATTCTAAGGCATTAAGAATTAAGAAATTTATTCAATAAACAACTGCATACTCCTAATGAAATGTAGTCTACCTCTGAGGCTCCCAATGTAAGGTAAAAGACATCGATAGGAAATTTGTGCTCCCAGTACTTTGATAAGCGAAGAACAGCTTTAGCAGCAGCAAGCTTCAAATGAGCCCTATCAACTGAACTGGAAAACAAAGAGAGAAATTATATGAATGCATTATCCTTGAGAAACAATCAGACAAATGAAGAAGACATCCATGACTCCAATATCCTAAAAGAAACTTTCAGATAATAAGAGCCCAGATACCTTGATCTAATCTCGCTTGAGATATCACCAAAAGAGATTATATTCTTGAGGATGCCGACTAAGTCATCAATTCCAGAACGAAGATGAGCATCCTTGGCAGGTATATAGCTCTTGACCAGAGCTTTGATTCCATAGATCTGCATATACAATATAAAGTCTATCAGCTACAAAAGGTTTCCAAGATCTGCTATTTAGCGATGATTTCAATGCGAGTGGCAGACCTTTAAGGAACAAAGTTCACTTCTATCATCCCAAGAATCAGGTGCTTTATCTTCTGATTTCTGCAAGTTAAGCATATAAATAATGACTGCAATAAAAAAAAGTACACAACACGAATTACTAATGCAATGAATCTATCATACATATCCAGTCTCTAGTATGTTTTCCCTGATGAACTTTACAATCTCACTTTCTCTTGTTTCAAAGACTGGCATAGCAGCTTGTGCAATGCACCCGAGAGACTGTAGTACAGCTGGCAAATTCACCTTCTCTTCCAGCATATCAACTAGTTTCTAGTCATTTAAAAGAATGGGGAGAGAGAGCACAGAATCATATGAATTAGCAACATAGAAGGCCAAACAAAAGCACCAAAAGTAATATAGAATGCCACAAGACAAAATAAAAGATTATTACAAATAGAATAAGAAAGGCTAATAAAAACCTTGTAAAGAACAGAAAGTGACATGAGTCCTTCATCTTTTGTGATGGATGCCAGGGCATGAACAGCATACTTGGCCTGCCTTCGGTTACCCTCAAAGCATATGCGCTCGAGAATAAGGTCTAATGATCTATAACGAAAGTACAATGTTTAAGCTGAAAAGAACAAACAAAAAAAAGGGTACCAGAATAATTTAAAACAAATTATGTAGTCGAACCTTGATGAAACACCCAGCTGTTCTCGGATAGTTCCCCCAGCCTTTGCAAGGATATGCAAAGTACCTTCCTTAATAATTTCATTGTCATCCTCAAGAAAATGCACTAGGTCCTCTTCAATGCCATGAAGAAGTGAAGGACAAAATCGTGCAAGAATCTGACAGTCCAAAACAACCATCAGAAAGGATTCAAAAACAATTAGCTTATAAGGCAACAACTCTCCTCAGGAATAATGAGTCCTTTAAGAAGATCAAGTACTGCAATCGTTTCCAATAAGCTATTTTATGATATCGAAAGAGATTTTGCATGATAACCACGCTGAATTGTATCAACAAACAGAAGCAAAAACAGAGAAAATAGTAGTACTATTGTTTGGTGAGAAGGGGATGGAAAGGAAAGGGAAAGTCCGTGCTTAGAAATAGGGAATGACTCCTAGAAGAGTGTTCCGATACCCCACTTTAGACAAATACACCATCCCTCTATATTTGGAAAGGAGGAAGTTGAATTCTTCTAAAATCGAAGCCATACTTCATCCTGATTCCCCCTCACAACTCAAGCACCCACTTATGTTTAATTTTCTAATCTACAAGTATAAGTGATAAACTATAACCAGGGATCAATATGACATTGGCTACTTGCTTTAGGGAAGAATAAATGTATTTCAGATTTTGTGAACTGAACATGCCTAGCAATATAAAGAAGAGTGTCTCCCTGACAAATCTGACTCCAACTAAACCAAAAAATGTACCAGAAAGATTTCTGTATAGTGTATCCCCAGATTGGCAAAGTTCTAGATCACATGACAACATATCCAAAATTTCAGAAATGCATGTAAGCTTCTTGGTTTCCATTATAAACAGTCAACAGCCATCAAACAAACTCAAGATATCACTGCACAAGCAGTCATCTAAACATGATACAGATTCACTAATAAATGGCATACCACAAGAATAGTCATGCAGGACAAAATTAAATCATTATTTCCAGAAGATTTGTGTATGCCAGCCTCCACAACAATTTCTTTGACATGATCCTTGTTGAATAGTAGATAAGAGCATTTCAAAGAAAGAGTGCACAGGAACTCATAGAGTTGATGTTTGTCGCCAAGGGTTTTCAGCAAATCATCCTGTATGGTATCATTAGAGATTGAGAATCCTTGTTTGACTTTAGAAATACGGTTTAGTTTGAATCGTTACCAGAGAGATGGAAGATAACCAAAGAAAATGACATCATTATGAGGTCAAATCCTCACCCGTGAATTATTGGCTTCATGTGAACTAGTGTTTGGATCAATAAGTTGCAATACAAGTTTCCATACGTTAGAGTCTTTTAATTGGTCAAGATTTTGAAAGTTCTCCTCTGCTTCTGCAGGATTAGTAAAGCAGCGAGACATAGCACGGAAGCAAGACAATTTTTTCTTTTGAGTCTCCACAGAATCACCTTCCTGTAAATAAACAAGATATAACACTTTCATCCTCCCCAATACTTTTAATAGCCCAGATATAGGATTCAGAATCAACCTCAGACAATTGTTTGAGGGAAAGGTATTTCTGCATCTCCTGCTGTAACCTGCATATTTGCTCTCAATGAGATGTATCTTATTAGTAATCAGGTCTCGGTAGATATAATGTTGATATAGGCCCCAACTCTGCACCAGCCTTTCCCACCCACTCCTTCTGACCATAAATAATATGATAATAGTTACAGTGAAAGTGTCAAATCTAGCAGTTTCACATACCTTTGCTTCTGTTCAAGTATCTTCTCAAGAGCCTTAACTTCAACTTTGTCGAACCCAGAGAAGATACAAACCCACTTTTTCACCTTATCTTTGACAGGAAAATCAGTAGGGAACAAGGACAAAGATAGGATTGGCTCAATTGTATCTGATCTGTACAATGCCCAGTATTTAAGAAAACAGAAATCAAGGATTTTAAGAAATCTTAGCTATTAGCATTATTTTTAATAGATCGACTCAAATCTTGATGAGTTCATAGTCGTGTTAGTTTTAACAAAATAAACTGCCTCTACAGACTACAGATATATAATCACTGTTCACTTTAAGATTTTAATTTTGACTTTAAGGAAATGCATTGCAACTAAAAACTTGAGAAGTCACCTGAGATCTTTATCATAGAAGCATCTCAAAATCTTCCCAACAATCCAACCAAATTGATCATTCTCTGTTGAGCCACTCGACTGGCTCATGCAAGATGCTCTATATATGTCAGCTAACCTCTCCATTGTATACCTTTTAACAAGAAGCTGGAAGCCACAATGATTGTAACAAAATGATAGGCAGATGGCAAAAATGGATAAAAATTGATGAAACAAGCATTCGTACAGATTTGTCTCGAAGGCGTTCGGATACCAGTTTAATGGTTTCAACTGGTATGGATGGGAGGGCATGACATACCACATCACAAACCACTGAAACAACTTTTTTACGGACACTTTCATCATAGTCCAATAATCGATCACTAAGTGAAGCTGGAAATTGATTAAAATTATCAGATTTAAAGGTCTTACAACCATAATATAGGGGAAAATAAGAGTAGGATTTCTTACCGATTATTTCAGGAGCTTCAGGTCTAAATGGGTTCACCAAAAGAAAACTTTTGATGTGTTCAAGGACAGACAATCTGATCTCTTCCACTCTATCTGTCAGTCTTTTCAAAAATTCTGAAAAGACAGGCTGGAAAGCTCCAGAAATAGTAGACTGGGGCAAAGAAAAGAGGTCACCAACCAACCCCACAGCTTTCAAACGAATCTCCAAGTGATCACTCTGTTATGTCAAGATGGGAAACCAGATGAAGTGTTGAGCTTATCCTAATCCAACAAATGAAACATGCATGATACCGCAGTGTTTGAGAATTTACCAAAACCACTTCCATGTGAGCAACTTGAAAAATAAAATGGAGATTGAAGGTGAATGAGATCTAAAAGATTCTAAAGGGGGTATATTATACTGGCAACAGCTGAAAGTCAAGTATTATAGTTCGGATAAATGCATATGACAAGAGGTGTCTTGACCCATGGAAAAAAACGTAGTTTGGTATGTTATAAATAATAAGATAAAAAAAATAAGCATTCAATGCATCAGGATATGATTACCAGTAGCTCTCCCGTTAGATGAGGAACAACTCCTGATAAGATTTGAGGCGCAGAGCAATAGATATTATAAAGTACACTATGGTAATTGATCTCTGGTTTCAGGGACCTGCTGTCTCCTGACATTGAGGATACAAGAAACTGCTTTATGCCAGGTTCAAGTTTTCCAGCACAATGTTCTACCACATTCATAGCAAGCCTCCTTGCAGCCATGGTGATATCCTGAAAGCAGAAACTCAGAAGCTCATTCGTACATGAAAGGGTACTGATCCAGAAAAGTGCAGCAAGAAAAACAGAAATCACCTGACTATCGCGGCCTAAAACTGACAATAATGTATGTAATAGATTCTCTGGTACATCTTCACTTTCTTCTAAGAGAACCTCCATGATTGTTTGCATTGAAGTGAAAACATTCTCAGGATGCTCATCTCTGAAGTGAAATACAAGTCAAGAGATCAATACAGTAAAGCAGAAGGATACACTTCGTAAGGCAGTCATTAACTGCATCAGTTCCATAAATACAGTCCTTAATCCTTAAAGGGCTAAAAATTGGGATAGGTTTAAAGAATTTTAGTGCATTTTATTTCTCTAAGTTTAGCAAGCAGTAGTTAGATGGGAAAAGGGTTAGCAAGCATTGAACCTTCATGTTAGCCCATGAGTCTTAGAAACATCACTGATCGGTCATAAATGGGGATCTAATACTGTAGCTTCTTTTACAGAATAGGAATTCAAACAGTTATTCTGTCTATTTTTTGTTATACAGGAGGTTCGAAAAATAATGCATGGTACTAACAACCTCATCTAGATGACCATCTTTGCTTTCATAGTCATTCTATCATATCTCAAGACTCAACAAATCTTTAATAGAATAGACACCTTGACTCCATTAAAAAATAAAAAAGCAAGTATAATTAGGATACAGTGAGACATCAATATCTACCAAGACAAGTAAATTAGGAGAAATGGAGTTGAAGAATGTTTGATGCAAATATTGAGAAACTAAACAACCTAATTCACTTCCACATGCTTAGATGAAGGAGAGGAAATATGAGGAGGCATGAAAACAATAACAAACTAGCTTCACAACTGATGAAACAAGGTACAATTTCAAAGAAATATACCTGGAAACAGTGAAAAAGGTATTGAACATTTCATTTATGAGATCATCGCATTCAAGATCCAACATAACAACACACGATCTGTATCTTGCCACAGTTTCAAGAACAACAACTATCCGTCTAAACAACGGGCTATTCATATCACTTAAGCCACTGAAAGTACTCACGGTTAACTGAAAAATATCCTGTCAAATAAAGATGGCGACTATCAGAACCCAAGCATATATATCCATGTTGAAAAACTAAGCTCACTGTTAAGCCATTATCTTCATTAGCTATTTATTTTTCAGAAGAAAAACAAACCTTCATAACATCATCTTCATAAGGAGCCTCAGGTGCAGTAATTCGAGTTATTTCACAAATACATGCGGCAACAAAGAGTTTTACTTCTCGATCATTATGTTTCAAAAGCTCCGGCTTCACGATAGCATTCAAAAAAGGCTGCATGGACTCTAACATTGTTTTGGGTGGTGATTGATCTAATTCAGTCAAGCATGTCACCCCATGCTGCAAGAGGGGGGAAAACTCAATTTAGAAAGAAGGATTCACTTAAGCATTAGCAACTGTGACTTCAAAAAATCAACAAATAAAATTTCAGAATCTTATTCCACTGAAGCTAGACCACAGCATTAACTTCAAAAGAATATATAGCCCAGAAATCAAAAAAACTTTGCAGGAATTTCTTCAAAAGCAAATTTACTATGCATGGCGTATTCATCGTTACCCTAAAAGAAACTCTGTGAAAAGTAATCGGAAATTTTAATTACTCAAAATGCACTTTCAAGAAAAGCATTTGCACAGACATATGATCTTGCTACAAAATTAGACACACCTATGTCTTAATGAGGTTTTGCCTCAGTACCTTCTTTCACCAGAGATATATAGATTTTGTGTTTTATAGGCCTTAGTGAATTCCTTCTAATATACGTAGAGGAAGGAAGTTTGATACAAATCTAAGGGTTAGTAGCACAGAAACTCAACAAAAAAAAATTGACAGGTTTCAGTTTCCCCCATTTTTTATCCTAGCATGGAGCTTGATAAAATCCATCGGGAACTAATTTCATAAACAATAATTTATTACAGATGGAAATGCCAAAAAGATGAAGCTTTGAACTGAAAAGGAAAACATGAGTTACCTACTCAAACAATATTGAAAACTACCATTTTATATAGTATATGCATAAGCATATATCATTTAATATCTCCTCTTCTCACATACTGACATACACTGTGTCAAAATAATGTAAAACAAAAAAACAACCAGAGAACCTCTCCACGCATAATACTAGATTGACAAAAATAGCCGAAAGGACTTGTACTCTGGGCGTCTTCTTCTAAGTTTTAACACCACAGAGCCAAAAAGAAACAATTTTTCCAAAAATAAAAGAAGAAACTGAAAGTCTTCATAAAGCGTCCAAGAGCCAGAAACAAGCCCTAATTCAATCCCAATACCAAAAAGCTACAAATTTGCAATGTAGACACATGCACGGTCAATCTGAACTCAACCGCAGCCATAATCTATGCATCACAACTCAAACAACCTCGAATCTCGAAACGAGAAGTCACGGAATTTAAACTTGGTAGGACAAAGCAACAAAAACAAACAGCACCGATAAGCAACCCTAATTCAACTCCAATTGCAATGGCGGAACAACTTCCGCAAATTACAAGCATGCATCGACAAACCGAGCTCCCAAACAGAGATAAACATTAATTTCCAAAGGCCATAACAACATCTCAAATAAAATTGGCATGCAAACAAGACGTAAAACGCGGAAGCCGACCTTCAGTAGTTCAATGAGAGAGTCTCTGGAAGGCGGAAGAGCCTCCAACTTGGATCCCAGTTCCTGCAGCTGCAACTGCAGCTCGTGCGCCATTGAGACTGAGATTGACGGAATTCAGCCAACTTCAAAATTGAAGTGGAATTCTCGCCGGGAATAGGAATTGGAATTCCGGTGCGTAGGAGCACAGTGAATTTGGGGGTTCCGTAATTGTAATTTGGTTTTCGTGGTTGTTTCGACCAATGAAACGAGAAATCGCTGCTTTGTTGGGAGCGGGGCAATTTTATTTTTTTCGTCCCGGGTCTCCTAATTTATCATATTTGCAAACGAGTCCGTTATTGGGCCAGATTTGAAATTTATCGCAAATATTTGAAATTACAAATATAACCTTTATTAATTTCTCTCATCACTAGAAGATAAGTTGATGATAATAGGAGTATTTTTAACCTAGAACCCAAAAATTAATTTAATTATTAATTCATGACATAAAAGATAATTGTATAATCCAAGATCTGAAATATTAAAAAAAAAATCTGAATTCAAGATTCGAAATATTATAAAACTCTCAATCTAATACCTTAATATCATGTTTTGGAGTATTTAAAATTTTAATTTTTTTAGATTTATATTGAGAATTCATCTTTCAGATCTTTAACAATAATTAAACTATAATTCAAATTCTTGATAGACAATCGTCCTGTTGATAATTTTGCTATTTTCTTTTTTTGAAATATTATGTTAGTTATTATTTTTTTATTTTAACATTACATCTTTCATAATTTGCTTTACATATTATTTTTTAGGCTAGTTTTTTGTATAAGTTTTGTGTTTGATTTACTTATTTATATATCTATTAAATTTATATATTGGATATATTTATAGAAATAATGTATATTATATTTATACTAATATATAAAATCGATAAATAAAAATAAAGAAAATTATTAAAAATATAATCAAACATAAAATCTTATTAATTATGTTTTAATAACATAAAATAGAATATTATTATTATGTATTTAATTCGGGAAGTACACGGATATGAAACTAGAGGCAATAATGATTAAAAAAGCACTGTTTCATAATAGTGATAATAAATATTATATGAGTTTTTTTTTTAATTGCGCGAAATAAATAACACATTCATTCATTTAAGTTTAGTATCTAGTTCTGTCCCAAAAAAAATACTCTCTCCGTTCCGGTCAAGTTGTCCATATTTGACCGGGCACGATAACCAATGTATGTGAGTGATAGTGGAAGTTAGTGGGATGAATATTTTATTGATGAGTGTAGAAAATTTGCTATTTTATGAAAGTGGACTAATATTGTGGGACAGACGAAAAAGGAAATGTGAACAATTTACTTGGGACGGAGGGAGTAGTATCTAGTTAATGGCGGTTCAATAAGGATAAACTTTACTGCATTATTGATCCACATTAAAAGAGTAAATTATGAATTTACCCTTACTGATTAATTTTAAAATTTACTTTAATAATTTTCAATTACAAAATTTCATCATAATTTTTACTTGTATTTATTAAAAATACTTTTGATGACTAATAGCATAAAAATATATTGCAACATACATTATTCAAGATAATGATTAAAGAGAACTAGTCTCAAATTAGGGTACGATTATAAGCAGTCAAAGATTTAAAAGCTTGCACTTCTTCAATTCTAGCATCAAATTGGGTTGTGAAAGCTGGTTAAATTAGCGAGAACTTTTATTTAGTCGTTTTCAGCTATACTCCAAGTAAATAATAAAACAGTAAATGGCAAAGGATTTATAGGGGTTCGACTTCAACCGTCCTACACCCTCTCTTCAGACTCACAGTGTGAAAATTACTAAGTGTTGGGGTTACAAAAATGTCGAATGGTCTGTAGCTTGCTGGTAGATGACCGTGTCGGCCAGTCCACAAGCACATCCGACAAGTCCTTCAGTCACCTTCACTTCTTCAGATCTAGAGTGTTGGTGCACCACTCAGCTTGTAGCTGGTTGTTGGAACTTTTAGTTCTTTTTGGAAACTTGTTAGTTGTGGAATACGCCCGTAATAGTTACTACTAGAGAAGTAGTAACTCCAAGCTGTTTTCTTACTTAGACATAAAAAATACCAAGAAAACTTTTGCTAGACGCAAAGAATCTCGTGCTTAAGAACTGGCACACGAAAGTAAGCAAGATTGTCTTGAAAGCTTGAGTTATAAATTTTGCACAGTTTCGGTGCTTTCATGATGCATGAAATTCTTATCATCTTGAATGTTTATTATATTTATAGTTGCAGTCTGGAGAAGTTTGAATTATAGTTGTTTAGAGACTACAACTAAACATTCAATGGAGTGTCTCTTTTCCCTAAATTGACGCGTCGTTTGTTGACAATAGCATGTGGTCTTGCAGCCTTTTGTCATAACAACTTTGTGCTAGTCCGAGTAATCCTCTATTGGTTGATTATTGGGACAAACATGCATAAGGATGTATGCAGACTTTAAGTTATCACTGCTTAAAGTCTAGGCTTCAAAAAGCACACACTTGTTTTGGCTCTGCTTGTCTCTACTTGCGAGTAGGGGTGGCAATTCATTTTATTCATGTCGGGTTCGTATCGGACCTTATCATGTTCGTGTCAGGTTATCATGTTGCATACAAGATTTTAGTTTTATGTGTAGTGCTAACAATTTGCGTGTGTTTAATTATTATCGTGTTTCGAGTTGTGTTAGGTTGGGTTCGTGTCATGTCAGCAATTGTCACCCCTACTTGTGAGTTCGGGATTTGCCATTTCTGGTGAACATCAACTGGTGATGACGTGTCAGTCAACAATCTTCAAATGTATGTTACCGAACTTACTACCAGTTTCTGCGCTCCTGCTGATTCTGTAGCTTCTAGCTAGTAACCAGTTTCTTTCCCAAACTTGTTCGTGATCAACTTCAATTAAAACTCAATAGTTCATAAACAGATCAGTACATGTTTTGAACTAATCTACGTTGTAAACTCATTAGGTAGGAGTATTTGACACATAAACCATACAAAATAAGGTGAGAAAAAACAACATAATTCATAAAAAAGAGTTTATTCCATCAACTACATATCTATATTTGCAAAAAATGCATATATTCAACTACATTCGTTCTAAAAAAAAAATCGAGCACGTTTTCAATAATTAAAAAAAAATATTCGATATGGCCATGTGCGAGGCGATTCTAACGGCAATGGCAATTTGTTAACTGAGATAACAACTGCACGGGCTCGGTGGGTGAACGACGATGGCGAAAGGGACAAAGGGGGACCAATTTTAAGTTTCGGTTTGGGGAGAAGACACTCAAATTTGATTTTGACTGCCTTATAATTTTTTATTTTTAAATCACATCAAGTCGTACTCGGTGGCACTCGAGTCCCGCTCGTATCGGCCACTGACTGTGTGTTAGCTGATCACACCTAGGTGACACTTGAAGCGCACTCGAGTCACACCCGACGATTTTTTTTTTCAAAATTTTAAAATGGCATTATTATTATTACTTCAATAAAGTAATACATCGCACTCGGTTCCTTTCGTCATATTTTTATCACTTTTTTCCATAACTCAAAATCAAATTCGTTTGAAAAAGTTACAACAAACACAAAAAAAAAAAAAAAAAACTCATGACAATATACTTTTGGCTATATTTAAGACATGTGCATAAAATTGGTCAAATTCAAGCGGTGTTTTAGCCAAATTGACTATTCCAAAATTATTCTCAATAATAAATAGAGACTTTGAGTTCAATATTTTATTAAGCTCCAATTTTTTATTTTATTTTATTTGGACCATACAATCAAATCAATTATTTTTTAAAGATTTTTTTTTAATGATGCCTTTGTAAGTGTGTTGGCCTTGGTTTATTTCCCGAGCTCATTTGTTTTTTGTTAGATTTATGGACTGGGCTTGGATTGGGTTTCTTCTGTGGGGCGGTTACTAACCCGAACCCATTCATATATATGGGGTGAGACCCGACTTGCTCATTCATTCAAACCATAAACCTAATTTCACCACACTCTTCTTTATCTCTTTAAACGCTCTCCCTTATCTCTAGCTCTCAAACCTTCTATGGTATGAGTTTTTGTTTCCGATGAGAGGTACAGTGAGTGTGAAGGTGTAGCTTGAGTAGCGGTCACCTTCGATCTGTTCCTCCAGATCGGTGGAGAGCAAGGACTCACACACAGGTGAATTTTGAGCCAAACAAGTCCCTAAATAATTAAGGCGAGACATTGACATACCTCCACAGGGCGAAGAAGACGAGGAGGAAGCACCGAACGCAGGACGGTCCAAGATTGAAGAGCGGATTGACATTCGCACGTGGAAACTATGCTTGATCAGAGCACTGATCGGGATCCGGCGAGTAACAGGCTAAAAAATGGATCCAGTGACACTGATACCCAAGAGCCTTAATTTCTAAATTAAGCAGTCATAATTAGCTACATGAATCAACCAGTTGGGAAAGTTTGATCTCTAATTTATTGGTTGGGAAATCAGTTGCCTGGTAAATTGCGTTGCATGTCAAGTTGTCATAGTGACACTTCTAAAACCATGAAAATTAAACAAAGTATAATATTCTTTTTGTGTCATTTTGAGCAACACCGTAGATGCCTTTTTGTATCAAATCATCATCCTCATGTAGACCCATCACGACTCTCGCCGTAATGATGAAATATATGTAAACTTTGATTTGATAAATCATCTGATCCATACAAAAGAGAGTTCCATGCAAAATAGTAATAAGTTTTCCACGCGAACAACAATCTCGGTGTGCAATTGATTGAACCAACGCTGCTACAATTTGTCGTTCACTGTCCCTGACTATGACTCAAACTCCGAATTTGTTCCTCTCTTCATTGAACATAACATCAACGCCAATATGAGAAGTAGCTTATTTCGGCGTTTACCAACGAAGTCTTCGTGGATGTATTCCAAGGAATATATTGTTCTTCTCGCATTCTCGAGCCTCTTGAAACAAATCCCAAAATATTTGTACTTGTTTTTCTAGAAACGGATTTATGGCATCCTCTCTCTCCATGTCTACGTATAAATTAAAATATTTAAATGGTACATTTTTTAGATGATCTATAGTAAGATCCTAACTAAAATAAATCTTAATAAATATTATGGATTATTATTGTAAAAATACTTGAATCCGAAGATTAAATACATTTTGATGGATCTTTGCTGTAAAAATATATGAATGGAAGGATCAAATATGTCGACTTATATTGGAAATTGATCGATTTCTATTTCTATCAATTTTACCATTAATGGTAAAAGATAGTTTCATAAGACTTGTTTATCCCTACCACCACCAACGCGACATTTTTCACCGTTTCAGATTAAACCCATCAACGCCCATGCTTCCAAGCTCAGACAATTGCATTTTTTCTCCATTACTTCCACATTAACCTTCAATCCACACTCTGATTAACTCTTTTACTACCAGCATTCATCAATCAAATACCAAATCCCAATCAATCCAATCCAATCCAATTCAACACCCTCTTTTGAATCGGACAGCCCTCCGCTTCCACTATTTTTCCTTTTTCCTGTTTCGACCATGCTATTGCTACACACACTATATTGAACAGGGAATCTGTAACTATACATATATATTTTTGTTTTGTAGAGTTTGAGGCTTTTATTATTGTTTGCTGTCTGCCCACCGGGATAATCGGAATGGGTAATGCAAATGGGAGGGAGGAGGGCGCCGTCGACACCCAACCGGCGGTGGAGGACTCCGCCGCCTCGCAGGTTAGCATGGCCGATCAGGATGGTGCGCAAGGTCCTGACTATATGGGAGGCGACTCTCCCCCTTCTAGTCCGAGGGCTTCTCAGTCTCCTATCATGTTCAGACCCCAGGTCACTTCTCTTGATTTCTTCCTCTTTCAGTTTTTTTAGACATTTTTATAGATTCTGGACAAGAAAAATGCCTTCTTTTACGATTTTTGCAGTATTCATGTGTGGAACATTTATTCTTTGTTTGATTGAATTGTTTGGTTGCTGGATTTATTTGGGTTTCAATTGAGGCGAAGTGTATGGTATTGAGTGGTAGCGTCAGACTGTTCTATCATTTTAGGTATTTTATGCTATGTGCATGGATGACTGTAGCATTACACTCATAATTACTCTAGATCCAAACAGCTTCCATGATCATTTATCTTTTGATGTTTCTTTATGCAACTTGGCACTATTTATCTAATTGCCTTTTTTGGGTTGAAATTAATTGGTGATTTATGTGGGTTTATTGCTGCAAATGTCTTATTCATGTAAGGTAAATTATTTAGAGGACACAAGCTCGATTCTTCTTCATAAATCTTATCTAAATTCTATGGTTGGCATTTCGAAAGGTAGATTTGCTAACGTAAAACTCTAACATCTTTCAACACAAAGTTCTATGGTTTCATACAAGTTATTAAATTTAGTTTTGTTGACTTTTCAGCTCTCATCAGTGTATGTGTTTCATCTTGTTGATTTCCCATATTCATTGCACGGGGTGCTGTCATCAGGTTTTACTAATGCAACTTGTGATGTGGCTATCCCGTACACTGTTTGATGTCTCCTAGATGACCTGTGCTATGGACTAATGAAATCTTCATACCTTTTTGCAATTCAGATGCCAGTGGTTCCTCTACAGAGACCTGAAGAGTTGAACATCCCTAGCCCTTCATGGATGCAGACTAGCTCTGCTTATGAAGATGCTTTTAATGAGCAGGGTATTCCAACTATGATCACATGGTCGAATGGAGGCAAGGAAGTCTGTGTGGAGGGGTCATGGGATAGCTGGAAATCAAGGTTATTGCTTGATAATTTGGTTCTTTAATCCATTTGTTAATTAACCGTTGCAGATTTTGAGCATTTTAGTTTATCTTCCACAGGAAGCCATTGCAGAGATCGGGTAAAGACTTCACTATCATGAAGGTACTGCCTTCAGGTGTTTACCGGTACAGGTTTCTTGTAGATGGACAATGGAGGCATTCACCTGATCAACCTTGGGATCAGGATGATTCAGGAAATGCTTATAACATTTTAGATTTGCAGGTAATATTTGCTTATTCCTTTAAAATATGTCGTCTTTATTACTCCCATGAAGACTCTCACTTCCTTATTTGTTCTTAGAATAAGATATTCTAAAGGTTGGTTGGCTACAACCACTACATTAAATATCTTTGAACTTTGTGTTAGTCTCTGTCTAGCTAATTTTGTTATTGTGTGTAGGATAAATGCTTTACTCTTGGATTCCTTTTTCTCTCTTTTTTTGCCAAGTTAGTTGATTTCTGATGCTTGAGACAGGCTCTTCTGTATGCTTATTTCCAGAAAATTTTATTGGAAATATTGGTGTTGCATTTATATTTTGCTTTTTTTTTTTTAATTAATAATTTGAATACCATAGAGCTGCTTATTAGAGGCTCGTTCATGAAAAGCGTAGAATTGTTTAGATCACGTCTGGATTAAGGCCAAAGGGAATGAAATTTGAAACTTAAGGACTTGAAATGGATTGATAGTCAATATGCCAATCATCTCTACCCTTCCTCTTCAAGCATATACAGCCCTACTAATGGCTATTTGGTTTATCACTGAGTTTCAAATTTTTTGAGTTGGGGGAAATCGGATACGAACCCTGGTTGCTCAGCCTTACGGAGGTGATGAATACAAGGCTGTCGGTAACTGAAAGTTTCAGTTGAGCTGGAATGAGGCATAACTGAGGAAAATTAATGCCGAACATAATTTTCTTTCCTTTGGATACTAATCCAACAGTCAAATCTGTTAACCACTAAATTATGTGAAAATAGATTATAGAAAATGAGTTCTTCACTTGTGTAATTGTCATTAAATTTAAGGCTGGACACTAATGCTTGCCAGTGGCCCCATGGGGACCAACTGTATTTATTATGTCTATTGCATATCATGAAAAAGTCAAGAGAGTTTTTAAGAACATAGCTTTCTCTGCATCTTTAGTTAGTGAACCCCAAACACTCCCAAAAAAGATAATTTCTTCACAAGTTTTGTATACTCACCTAACTGTTTCTCATAGAATATTCATTCAGCATTTATTGTTTTCAGTTTTCTGCTGAATTTTATTTTCTTGAAGATTCAACAGCCAAAAGATTCTGTCTCATTTGCCTTCCACTGGAAGATTTTAACTTGCATGTGCATCCGTGTTTTTTTTTGTTTTTTTTTTTCAGTTTTTGCAATCAAGTCGTAATTTATATCTAACCAATCAGCTTAATGTATGTGACCTTCAATCAATGTGTACACTTCAGCTCAATTTTAAAAGATATTTAAATTGTGCATAGTCTATTAAAAGTTTTGAATGGAATTGCAAAATGAGTCACTATTTGTGTATTGTTTTGCACTAAGCCTCTTCTCAAACCATCTTGGTCTTTCCGTAGCCTATGTACCTTGCCTCTTTGGTTTTCTATTTGGATTTGAAGTTGCTATTTGGGGAGCATATCATTGAGAGAAGAGAAACAAGCAGCAGATTCCTAAAGTAACATAATGGAGCAAGGTGAAGGAAATAATGCCTCACAGCAATGTTAAATACCGTTCTTTTTTTGAGGAAACACACGTTCAACTTGTTATAACCAACTCGCAAAACCCAAAAGGCTTGCCATTGATTACCACTTGTGCTTATTGAGTGAAATAAATCTTGGTGTCACGTATGGATAGAAGTTGATTTGCTCAATGATCTCGAGGTTTTGTTGTACTTTGCCGTGGTAGTTACTAATTTTGACCCTAACACAATTTTTGTGAACACAAATGAATGATAATTCTGCTTCTTCCCCACTCAATCTTACTTCTTCATGAGTTGCGTAGACATTTATTGCTTTCTTGAATTGATTTTTCCACAATTTACTTTTTTCCCAAGCAGCTGCTTATGGGAATACTGATTGGATATACAAACTTGATATTTGATTAACTTCTATAGAGAAATTAAAGTTCATATCCATTGAATCTGCTAGATATGTTTATGTCAATTGGTGCTTGTTAAGAACTAGTTTCTTGAATGTATAAATGCATGATGTGATGCCTAACTGTTTTTCAACAGCCTGTGGGTTTTGTCGTAGAACAATTTCTTGAGTATGACTATTAAAATTGTTGTTTTTCGTCGCTTCTGTTACTCGAGGGTAGAAACTGGAATCATATTCAAGAATCAATGGCTTGAGAATTTTCTTGGCTGCAGGATTATGTTCCAGAAGATATCGACAGCATTTCCGGTTTCGAGCCGCCTCAATCCCCGGACTCTAGCTACAGCAATACCCAACTAGGCCCAGAGGATTTTGGCAAGGAGCCACCAATGGTTCCTCCACATTTAAATCTGACATTACTTAACTCACCATCACATCAGATGGAGATCCCACCTCCTAACTCAAGACCGCAGCATGTAGTGCTGAACCATCTATACATGCATAGAGACCGGAGCCGCCCGTCGGTGGTTGCACTTGGTTCTACCAATCGCTTCCTTTCCAAGTACGTGACGGTGGTGCTCTACAAGTCCATACAGAGGTAAACATTGTGCAAGAAACACTAGTTTAAATTTCTTACTGTACTTGATAAGAAGAAGCAGAGATGCATGTCAGGTGAATTGTTCATGTTGGATTCAGATACAGCCATACGTGGGAACATTCAAAAATCTTTTTTTTTTTTTTTTTCATGTGCAATTAACTCTGGCTGTTGTTTCTCACTTGCCCATTTATCCTTTCTTCTTTGCTTCATTAAGATGTGGTGTTGGGTTTTCTTCAGAAACAGGGTAATGGTTGCCACTCTTTCTATGTTTACTTATTTGAATGATTTCCTATAATTAGTCAAGAACTCATACATTAATTCTTGCACTCTTGAGTGAAAGCGCTTTACTATTGTTGTGGGCAAAATGATTCTGCTCAATAGTGAAGACCAATCCGTAAGCATCAAGTTACTCCCTCCGGCCCGCTCGAATAGTCTCGGTTTGACCGGGCACAGTAACCAAGGATTGTGAGTGTTGAATGAATTTAGTGGAATTAATATTTTATTGTTGAGTGTGAAAAAGTTGTCATTTTAAAAAATATAATGAAGTGGGACAAACAAAAAAAGTAAAGTGGGATAATTCGGGCGGGACGGAGTGAGTATTATTTTTATGAAGAATAAGGAGGCGAAAGAAATACAGAGAATAAACATGCAAAATGACATGAATACCCCTATAATCAGATACAGAGAATAAACATGCAAAATGACATGAATACCCCTATAATCAGGGATACCCCTATAATCAGGGGCCTCACGTAGAGAATGAACATGCAAAATGACATGAATACCCCTAAAATTAGGGGGCTCTCAAAATGAATCAAGCTAAATGTTTTCATTATTGGGTCGAATTATTTTACAAATAATCATTTAAAACATTGACATTACTATTTACAGGGTCATATATTCAAGTGGATTCGAAAGTGAAAATGCTATCCCTTTAATGTGTGAGTGGGTTGAATAAGACTTGAAAACAATAGCTGAAAAGGGTTGGATCATATTCTTTTTTCTTTTTCAATAAATAGTGTATGGAAATATAATTGTGGATCGTTAGAATTTAAATCGTGTCCAACAATAGTATTTTGCTATAATATGAATTAAAAAGATTAAATGATAACATCTTTTCGTGTCGCTTTAATAAATCCTTTTCAAACTCACCTACCCAACTTTTGTTTCTTTAACAAATAATTTTCATGATTAAAAGAATGTGTCGGTAACATATAACTTGTGAATTAAAATTATAATATATAATTGGTGAGCCCAAAATGATCTCACTCATTTTGGGTCCATTTACAAATAAATGCGGCATGACAAGCAAAATCAAGTCCAGCGGATCATCGACCCGGACGCGCGATCAACCCACTTGGGCAACTGATCGAGTTACTCCTAAAATCGAAGCGATCGAACCGCTTCAACAAATAGTAGCTCGAAAAGCTCGCCAGTTGGATAAGGATGAAGAAAGATATTGCATATCTTATTTCCTAATTAGACGGGATTTATCCTTATCTGTATTATATTTGAATAGGAATAAATCTTTATTCCTTGTATATTTATGGTTTTATCCCTATAAATACCCCTATTCCCATTGTAAAAGCAATGATTATTTTCTGCTTTATTCTCAATAATAAAAATTCTTCATTCTTCTCGAGTATTCTGTCTTAAAGGAAATCCGTGAAATTTCATGCATCAACAATAATTATATTTTTTGTAAATAAATATCATATATTAGTAATTGTCACGTTTTGCAAAAGCCATAAAGTTACTCTTGAAACTCATTTATCCAAAATAATGAGCCGTTTTATATGAAGTATTTTGTATGTTATTTGATTGTTTTGAATAGTGAAGAAAATAAATGTTTATATAGTTTTGCGAATAATAAATAATTTATAAATTTATCAGTGTGCTACACTCGCCATAGATTGAATGATTATTTTGGAGTATTTTTATTTGGTTCGAATTTCTATTTTGGAGTATTTCAATTACATGGTTCAATTTTTATATTTGATATTGTTTTTATCTGGTAATTTAAAATTATACCCTTCAATAATTTTGGAAAAAGAGAATATTAAATATAGTATTATGAAAATAATAGGTTAATTAATGCTTTAAATAAGGATATTGTTGGAAGTTTGTTTAAATATTAAATAATTTTTTGATAAATGTGCAAGATCAAATTGAATCATATAATCGGAACGAAGAGAGTAATATATTTGGTTTAATAATCATAGTCGGCAAATACTATGAAATTGATGGATGCGCATTAAAGTGCAAGCTGTATGTTTAGGTGTAGGAATCATTACTCATTTTCATTCAAATATTTATTTTTTATTTTTCTCATAATCATAGTGCTTCGTAGACGTGCACAATATATTAATTTATAAAAATATATGATTAAATTCGAAGTTATAATCATTCCATTATAATTTTACTATTCATTCCACCACTAAGTCATTGAGGCATGATTCGTGGCTGTCTTTTTAAAAAAAGTAGAACTTCTCGAATGAATGAAGAAGTATTAAGATCGATCCATTTTTCGAATAAAAAATGTCATAATTATTACCATTTTTTTTTGTATTTATATTATTATTACATAATATTTTTTAGCATTTCATTTTAGTTTTTAATTGATATTTGATTATTAATATTGAATAACTCATAATCATAATTCTTGTTTTTCCTAAAATTTTATCTTCTATTCATAAATATTAATAAGAGTGCATTATATTATACTTAATTTTTATTTTCATATTAACAATTATTAAAATTTCTAAATTCAATAGTGGGGTACTAACTATAAATTATAAAGAATAGAGGATAAAATGTTTTAGCATAGTGAATATCATCGGAGAGTAGAAGATTTGATCCGAATCGAAATGTCTAATTTAGGGTAAAGCTTTTTAACACAAATAGTATTAGCTAATTTTAAATCCTAACCTAATTTCTACATGTAGTATATATGACTTTTGCTTTTATAATTTTATTAGTATATTCTTGAATTAATATAAAATAAAACCTAATATGCAATTATATAGCATTCGATGCTGAAAAGTCAGCCTCGTCTTAAATTTGCATACTTTAATAAGATATTTTGAATTTTTGAATAAAATAAACAAATAATTTATATAATCTTAAAAAAACGCTCGTCATTTGTAAGATAATGTTTGACCTAAAATAAACTATAGAATTGAAATACATAAACATATAAAA